>BMAO01002932.1:0-44452 GCA_019973975.1 Trichonephila clavata
GTTTTTAATTTAACTTTAAAACATTTCTTTTGCTTTATTGTTAGATGATTAAGTTAAGAAGTATACTGCTTAAAATTTAATGATGATATTTATAAATGTATATAATCTTAAGAAGTGACTAAACAGTGTTTTTTTTGTGTGTGTGTAACGTGTGACCCTTGTTGTTTTAGCCATATTTGATTTTTGGATCTAATATGACGCTCAGCCGCCCATCCAGTATAGTGGTCAGTGAACTGACTGCGGTGCCGTAGGGACTGGGTTCGAATCCCGGAGAAGGCATGGGTTTTTGTGTTGTAATCCTTTCTTCTGTCTGTGTTGTATGCCCCCATGTTATACATTGCGTAGTGCACGGGGTTTATAAATGTTAAAAAAAAAATATATGACACTCGGGGGAAGGTGTAAGGGTCACGCGGTAACGTTATTAAATTACTCGTTTGTGACGTCATAATGTAATATTTTGAATGAGCTACTTTTGTATCTTATCTTTGGCAACGAGTTAAAAAACGTTGTTGATGGAATTTTCTTGAAATAAAACGGTGAATTTGTGCTGTTTTCATGAGTTTTGCGTTATTTTAGTATAAATTGGGTTCACGACTGACAGCTTTAAAATTTGGTATTCCTCTAAACAGCTTATCAATTATTATAAAAAATCGAAATAAGCTACAAAATTCTGTTTCATTGAGTACTTGTGCAAAACGTTTAAGAACATGCGTCTAAAAAGATGTCAACGAGGCTGTTTTGAAATGGATACACAGAATTGCGAGGTAAAAATGTTCCGATCTCTGGACCTTTCATAATAGAGAAGCTCTTCAATTTGTGAAGTTATTGGATACGACCCATTTCTAGGTAGCAATAGGTCGATAGAAAAAATCAAGAAAAGACACGGAATTGTAGCAAAAGTATTATCTGGGGAAAATAAAGATGTTGAGGAACAAGATATTAAAAGTTGGATAACAGAGACACTGAGTAAAGTTTTAAAATACTATAAGCCAGAAAACATCTTTAATGCATATGAGACTGTTTTGTTTTTCAATGTTGCCTCAAAAAACATTAACATTTAAAGAAGAAAAATGCTTTGGAGGAAAACATACCAAAGCAAGAATAATTACTGTTAGGAGCAAATATGACCGGACATCAGAAATTAAAATCACTAGTTATAGGAAGAAACAAAACTCCAAGATGTTTCATAGGCACAAAATCTTCGGCAGCTGTTTATGACTTCAGCAAAAAGTCTTGGATGGCATAAGAAATTTCTAAAAATTGGATTCAAAGGTTAGAGAAACGTATGGTTAAAGAGCGTCGCAAAATTTCTCTCCTTTTAGATAATTCCCCACCCATCCGAAGGAAATCAACCAAAAACTGAAAAAATTTACAGTCTTTACTTTCTACCAAACACTACATCAAAACTGCAGCCAATGGATTAACGGGTGGTGATAAAAATTTTTTTCTAAGTACACTATCGCAAGAGGATACTGCTAAAAGTTATCCCTGTTCTTGTAAACAATCAATCCATGCCAAGTGTCTACTTACGGGAAAGTATTTCAGAAATTTCGAAAGCGTGGAACTATGATATCACAGATCGTACCATTCATAACAGTTTTGCCAAAGATTGATTATTTGTCAGCAATGAGAGCTCGGCAAGTACGAAGGACGAAGATATTATTCCCTTAGAAGAAATGAAAAAAATATTGATACAGCTAAAGAAAAAACAAGAAATTACGGATGATGTGCTGCTTTTGGTGGTTTCCTTTCCCTTGAATCTGACGCTGAAGCCTCTGGATTACTAACTAAACCAGATATTTTCAACAAGGTGAAAATTAAAACAATACAACAATGGATTGAAAGGAAGACAAAGATGACGATGGAAACGATGATAATGCAGAAATCAATAAAACTTTGTATGATGAAATGATAAATTCATTTAAAAAAAACTCGACGTGGATTGCAGTGTGAAAAAAATACACCTGAAAGGATTTTTGGTGCATTCGAAAGATGTAAGGCAGATTATGAAACAAAGCATATTTTTAAACAAAAAACTCAAACAAAATTAACAGATTTTATGAATAATTAAATTGAAGGACGTATGTGATAATGTATCTTTAGAATTCCTATGTATAAAATAATGTATGTTTAAAATTACTTGTATGCTTTGAATTTGAAAAGGTCCTTAAAATTCATTAATTTGAAGATAAATTTATTTTCTTCTTAATGTTGAAAATACAGTGTATTCCTCGATATTCCTTTTTCTTGTTTTTTTTGCAGTTTTTCTTTCTTCCTTTTTTGATGTAGGTAATATACATAAATTAAAGAGATATTAATACATAAAAGGGTGTAAAAATAATTACTATTTTTAATATATAGTGCTTATTAGTTTAAAATTTGTTTCATTGAATCTCTATATAACGAATGTTCCATTTGACGAACCTTTTTTTCGATTTAGTGACCTTATTAAATAGAGGTCCGATTGTATAATTAGTATAAGAGTAAGAAGGGAATATATATATTTCTGATTAAAAAACATTTTTAGGTTTATTTTGTTACGTGTTTTTATTGTAACTACACCGTTGTAGACCTTTTGATTTAGTTATTTTAAAAAAGCAAACAACACACACACAATACTTCGATTGTTGAAATCAATATAAATTCGTAACAAATACCACAAGTCATTTTAATTATATTCTTACCTTAAAAATTTTTTCAGTTTATTGTCTGAGTGAACAAAGTGGGTTTTTATTTAATAACTGCGTTTTCTTTCTAGAAAACATAACTTTTTGATAAATAAATAATTGATAATGGAGGAATCACGTTGTTTGGTGCGTTCTCTGTCGTGCTTCTTTGAATCATCAATATATTGCAAGTGATACATTACAGCGATCTATCTTAGATGTTTTATTTCGTTGGGTATATTCTTCTGAAATACTGCAAAAATGCAACTCCAAAGTATGAGTTCTTGATGTATAAGTAATTGACAATAGTGAAATCGTTATTTGATGCATTTTCTATCATGCTTCTTTGGATCATCAACATACTGGAAGTGATATATTACTGTGACATATCTTAGATGTCTTATTCCGTTGGATATATTCTTCTTCTGAAACACTGCAAAAATGCAACTCCATAGTATGAGCTCTTGATATAGAAGTAATTGACAATGGTAAAATCATTATTTGATGGTTTTCTATCATGCTTCTTTGGATCATCAATATACTCTAAGTGATACACTACTGCGACATTTCTTTTTTTATTCGTAGGATATATTCTGAAACCCTGCAAAATCAAACTCCAAAGTGGGAGCTCTTGCTATATAAATCATTGACAATGGTGAAATCGTTATTTGATGCATTTTCAATCATGCTTCTTTGGATCATCAATATACTGAAAGTGATACATTACTGCGACATATCTTAGATGTCTTATTCCGTTGGATATATTCTTCTTCTGAAACACTGCAAAAATGCAACTCCATAGTATGAGCTCTTATATATAAGTAATTAACAATGGTAAAATCATTATTTGATGCATTTTCAACCATGCTTCTTTGGATCATCAATATACTGCAAGTGATACATTACTGCGACATGTCTTGCATGTTTTATTTCGTTGGATATATTCTTCTTCTGGAACACTGCAAAAATGCAACTCAAAAGTGTGAACTCTTGATATATAAGTCATTGACAATGGTGAAATCGTTATCTGATGCATTTTCAATCATGCTTCTTTGGGTCATCAGTATACTGCAAGTGATACATTACTGCGACATGTCTTACATGTTTTATTCTGTTGGATATATTCTTGTTTTCGAACACTGCGAAAATGCAACTTTAAAGTGTGAACTCTTGATATATAATTCATTGACAATGCTGAAATCGTTATTTGATGCATTTTTAATCACTATACTGCAAGTGATACATTACTGTGACATATCTTAGATGTCTTATTCCGTTGGATATATTCTTCTTCTGAAACACTGCAAAAATGCAACTCCATAGTATGAGCTCTTGATATAGAAGTAATTGACAATGGTAAAATCATTATTTGATGGTTTTTCTATCATGCTTCTTTGGATCATCAATATACTCTAAGTGATACATTACTGCGACATTTCTTTTTTTTATTCGTTGGATATATTCTGAAACCCTGCAAAATCCAAATCCAAAGTGGGAGCTCTTGCTATATAAGTCATTGACAATGGTGAAATCGTTATTTGATGCATTTTCAATCATGCTTCTTTGGATCATCAATATACTGAAAGTGATACATTACTGCGACATATCTTAGATGTCTTATTCCGTTGGATATATTCTTCTTCTGAAACACTGCAAAAATGCAACTCCATAGTATGAGCTCTTATATAGAAGTAATTGACAATGGTAAAATCATTATTTGATGCATTTTCAACCATGCTTCTTTGGATCATCAATATACTGCAAGTGATACATATTACTGCGACATGTCTCACATGTTTTATTCCGTTGGATATATTCTTTTTCTGGAATACTGCAAAAAGTGAACTCCTAAATAGAAAAAGAATGCCAGCACAGCAATAACATTTGATTGCATTGTTCAGCCTTCTGAAGCTGATCCCTGTGATTTCCACCCACGACAATGAAGACTTCAACCATGCTTTTGAAAATGATTAAATGAGGATGAATTCGTTTGCCAGCACTCTGACCAATATGTAAACTTGCCTGCAGATATCAAGTGCTGTAATGTTATCCTGACAGCAAATAATTTTTCTCTAAAACAGAAGAATACTCAAAAGAACTTGGCAATCCTCTTATATACCGTACAAATAATTTTGGAACATAATAAAGATGCAAGAATTTCCAGCAATTCATCAAAAATGCTTCAGTAATGACAGAAAAAAACTCAGCTAGCAACATAACAACATAGGCTTCAAGGATGGAAATTTAACAACTTCAATGTCAATGTAATGACTCTTTATTGCAGAGACAGTGACTTTTCATCGCAGAGATCGTGACTCTTCATTTCAGAGATAGTGACTCTTCATTTCAGAGATTGTGACTCTTCATTGCAGAGATAGTGACTCTTCATTGCAGAGGTAGTCTTTGTTAAAAAGACTGTGACTTTATTAATGAGATAGTGACTCCTTATGTGATATTTTTGTCAATAGCATCACCTCAATGGAGTTAAAAAATTATTGCGAAATTCTTTGGATTTCAATAAAATAGTTTGTCAGTTCCCGGCACACGAAGCGCTATCTGTGTAATTAAAAGAGTAGAGTGTGTTGTTGTGTCTGTAGTAATGTATGTATAAACTGTGTCTGCGCAACCCCAATTGCGCTGCCTGAACTGCGCATGCCCTGCAACTCCAATGTAAATGTACAGAAGTTATGAATAATTAATAAACGCAAGTCCACAAGAAAACTGCGTAATAATTGTGTCATGAACAATATGTGTTAGAGACTCTTGAGTCCACTTACGTGTTAGAGCTATCGAATTAAACATAGTTCATTACATTTTTTCTGTGTCATTTTATATCATTTAAAAAAAGAGTAAATTTTATTTTTGGTAGATAGTTACAGTTATTTTTGGTAGATATATAAAATCATAAACCAATTTAAAAAGACCACTGTTCTCGTTTTGGATTAGTACACGAATGAAATAAAACAAAAATAAATTAGATCTTCACAACACTTAAAAGTTGGAAAAGTCCAAAAAAAAAAGTTTGTTAATCGATTTTGTAAAATAAAAACTGCTTAATAATTGCTATTCTGTAAGAAATATGAATAAAAGACAAGTAAATGAAAAGTTAAAAATCGTCCAGTATATTAGGAGTAAAATATGATAAATTTAGATTGAAAAAAAATCATTACGTCAGAATTTTTTAAAAAAATTGTCGTTTCATTAAATAAACAAAATAAAAAAAGATTTAAATAAAAACTTTTCCTTTATGATTTGATAACGCAAAATAGTTTTCCTATTTTCTATTTAAATATTTTTTTTAAATAAACCAATTACATGGAAAATCTTTGATGTGTTGGGAATTTTATTTTTAATATCCTGAATTAATTAAACCTGTCACGGGTCAATTCGGATTCTTCTTACTAACAGTCTTCTTGGGGAAAAATGGGACGGTAAAATTTAATCTATGAAAGCCTTCCTTCGAGGAAGATGTGAGTATGTAAATTATGACTTGTATATAAGGATTAAACTTTCTGGTCAGAGAGAGAGAGGTTAGAGTGTTACGGCTAGCAGTGATTGATTAAACGTGAAGTGAGGCGTGGATACTTCGAAGCTGATTATTTTAATATTAAAGTTGACGATTTGTCAATTAGGAATCAAATTAGATTAGGTCACTAAGAATTAGAAGATATTGCCTAGACGTAAGTGATCTGTGATTATTTAAAGTCTTCTCGTATCTCGTCTACCTCGCTATTGTTTTCCATATTTGGTATTTGGGTGCATCTCTTTACTTTGGTTAATAGAATTTGTGTTGTTGTTCATAACAGAGAATAAATTGAAGTTATTTTTGAATATGGCTAATTTTCCTTCCGACCCTCCTACACTAAGGAATGACATAGATTATCCCCTACAAACCTAATATTCTACCTATTCAAGTGAAACATGATGTCAAACATTTCATAGAAACAAAATGTCAACCGATTCATTACAAAGCACGACTACTTGATCCTAAACGTCTAGAAATGGCTAAAGAATAATTTTAATTTATGCTTGATAGTGAAATTATTCGCCAATCTGGCTCACAATGGGCCAGTTCATTGCATCTTGTAACTAAGAAGGACGGAACATTTCGTCCACGTGGGGAGTATAGGCAACTTAATGTTCAAACAATACCAGACAGGTACCCAATAACATGAATGTGGAAGATTTCCATTATATTTTAAATAACACCACAATATCTTCCAAAATTGATTTAATTAAAGCCTATTATCAAATACTTATCGCAGAATAAGATAAATGTAAAGCTGCAAATGTAATACTCTTTGGTCTGTACGAATTAGCGTGATGAGTTTTGGTTTAAAAATGCTCCTGCCACATTTCAAAGATTCATACATGAAGTCCGTAGAGGATTAGATTTTGCATTCTCTTATTTAGACGATATTATTATAGCGTCAAATAACGAAATGCAACATGAAGATAATTTAAAAATAATTTTTGAATGTTTAAACACACTTATGAATTAAAGATAAATATTTCAGAATCTGTGTTTGGAGTTGAAGAAATTGAATTCCTAGGTTTTCTTATTTCGAAAGAAGGTTCTTGGCCTCTCCCAGAAAAAGTTAAAGCAATTACCATTTATAAAAAAAACAGAAACTCTACATGATCTCTTTACCTTCCTCGGGATGATAAATTTCTACAAAATGTACTTAAAGGATGCTGCAAAAAACCAAACCTTATTACACGATTATCTAAAAAGAAAAAGGAAAAAAAAAAAAGCCAGGGGAAAAATTCAGTGGACAAAAGAAGCTGAAAAACAGTTCGAAAATTGCAAAAATGACTTAATACAGCACTAGTGTCCTTTCCAAACCCTGATTTACCTCTTGCATTATTCGCGGATGCTTGTGATACAGCAATAGGTTAGGTTCCCCAGCAATTTGAAAATGATACATTTAAGCCAATTGGATTTTATTAAAAAAAACTTAACCCTACACAACAAAATTACAGCACATACGATTTTGAACTCCTAGGTATATATTTATCTTTCCATTAAATATTTCAAACATTTGCTAGAAGGAAGAAAATTTACAGTGTATACAGACCACAAGCCTTTAATCTATGCATATTTACAGAAACCTGATAAAGTATCCCCAAGATAACAACGACAGCTTCAATACATTTGTGAATTTACGAAGAATATTATGTATATTAAAGGAGAAGATAATATAGTTGCAGATGCATTTTCAAGAATCGAAACAGTTGCAGTAATTGACTATGATGCTATAGCTGATAAACAAAACCAAGAGGAGAAATTGCAACATTTAATGAGGAATAACTCTGCAGTCAAATTCAAGTCATGCACATTACCATCAGGAAAAACACTTTGGTGTGATATTTTCTCACCCAATATAAGACCCTATCTGTTGCCAAAATGCTTCGACAACAGATATTTCAATAAATTCATGGTTCTTCACACCCTGAGATTATATCAACCATTAAACTGATGACTGAAAAATTTATCTGGTCAAATATGAAGAAGGAAGTAAGAGATTGGGGAAGGACGTGTATTCCGTGTCAAAAATGTAAAGTGTACAAACATACTAAATAAAAATTCGGAGAATGTGAAGTACCTGATGCATGATTTTTTAGTGTGATACGCATTGATTTAATTGGTCCACTTCTGCCATCGTAAGGTATGACATTTTGTATGACCTGTATTGACCGTTTTTCGTTTTGGATGGAAGCAGTTCCCTTGCCTGATAGTACAGCAGAGATAGCTAGCAAAGCCTTTTATGAGCACTGGGTTTGCAGATTTGGAGTACGTGTAAAAATAATTATAGATCAAGGAAGACAATTTGAATCCCAGATGTTCAGAAGCTTGGCTGCTATTTGTGTGGAGCTAAAGTAGCTCATACAACTTTTTACCACCCTCAATACAGTTGGAAAGTGGGTTACAGGACCTTGAAAGGGGAAATTAAAGCCCATAACAACATAAAATGAACAGAGATATTACTAACTGTTCTACTAAGAACAGCTCTAAGACCTTGTGACGGGTGCTTACGCGTTTCACTAACCTTCTCTTAAAATCTTTAAATTGTATTTATTTTGACCAATCCCCACTGAGAGCTTAAAGTGTGACTTATGTAAATAAGATAGTTTCGGATTTAGCGAGTTTGAAAGAGATATAAAAGGGAGAAACGAAATGAAGAGAGAAGGATGACTAAGCGGTTTGATAGAGTAGAACTCCGTGTTTGGGATTAAAAAAGTAAACTACGTGGTTGTCTAGGAAGGTGTTTTTAAGCGTCTAGTTTAATGAAGTGAAATTTGAAGATTATTGAAAAAGATTCCTTAAGGCGGTTCAGAAGTTATTGAAGATATCCTAGATTATAGCCACTTCCGAAATTCTACTAGTTCCAGGTTCCTTCTGAAGAAGATTTCAGGTCTGTAACTTTTGTAGTTTAGATTTAAATGTGTAGTTTGATTGTACGTGTTATTCCCCTCGTGATATCAGTTAGTATTCCGTCGTCCATAATTGAATTCTGATAATACTCCATGATAATTTATTGTTCTTAAAGTTGATTATTAATTGTGGATTTTTGTCTTAAAGAAATAATAAATAAGTGATTTATTATTTGAGTAGTCTTTAATTATGAATCCTACATATCCTAACATAGATAATATGCAAAGGGGTAGAGAGAGACTACGACACTGGCGCCCAAACGAAATACCGGAATTAAGAGCTGTTGCAGGATTTAGAGTTTTGCCGGAGTTATTTTTTTCGGGTAAAGAAAATGTGTCTGAGTTTCTAAATAATATCGATGATAATATAGCTTACTATGAAATACCGGCGAATCTATCGTGTGCATATTTAAAAGGTCATTTAGTTGGGAGAGCGTTAGACTGGTTTCAAGTTATCGGCTTCGAGTGTGTAAATGAAGAAGCGACTGCATTTGCAACACTTAAAAAAGAAATTATCAGATAGTTTTCCGGTAATACGGAATAAATCAGAGCTAGAAGCTCAGTTTTTTTCGTCGAAACAACGGAGAGGTCAAGCCCCGTCAGACTTTATTTTTCAGATGTTAAAAATACATAAAACCTTGGAATTAAATTATGATGAGATAAAGTTGATTGATCACATAGTAATGCGACTAGAACCCCAAATAATGGATTATTTAGAAGTTCGAAACCCCACAACGAAAACTCAATTGATAGAGTTGGTAAACCGGTATGAGGAACGTCATAACTGCAGGGAAAATCAGGGTTCGAGTAATAATTTTGCTAGACGAAGTTGGGATGTGAGTAGGAATCCTGAGGAAAGAAGGAATAATAGAAATTGGAGAGATACTGGGGTCGGAAATAGTCAAAATGATCAAAGAGGACTAGGCAGGGGTGCGAATAATTTTCCTCGTCGTAATTATCAAAATCAAGGATTCGAGGGTGGAAATCAATACAATCAGCCAAATCAGAGAACAGACCGGTATCAGAACCGTAGGATGGTGGTTAGGAAGGGTCCTAATGATGATTCAGCAAAACAGAATTGGAGGCGTGTTGATTGCAACAGCGAAAGGCAAAGAAATGCCAATTTAAACTTTCCAAGAGATCGTATTGAGTCAAATCCTCCTAATAGAATTAGACTTAATTCATTGAGATTATCACCAGTTGAACTTCCGTATGTGCCGATTTTGTTGAATGATACTTTTTTAAAAGCGCTCTGGGATACAGGTGCGGAAAAGTCATTTATTTCAGAAAAAACGTACCGGTCATATTTTTCTTTCTGTCCTTTAAAAAAATCGTTAGCTGAAGTAGTTACAGCTCAAGGGTCGCAGTGCAAAAATTAAGGCACAGTTGAGTTGAAAATTAAAATAAGAGAATTTTCGCAGTTATGGAAATTTCATGTGATTGCTGAGATGAAAGATCCATGCATCATAGGTGTGGATTTTATGTCACTTGCAGGGATTACTTTTGATTTTGTTAAAAAATCGTTAATCATTCCGGATTCGAAAACGGAAAAAGTGGCTGTTATGTTGTCTAGAAACCCGTTAGAAAGTAATGAGGAACCAAAAGTGTCTTGTGCGGTGATTAGATCGTTAGTATTATCTTCTAGAGAACAGTTAAGAGAGGAACAGAGAAATGACCCGGAGCTAGGGCATATTATGAAGTTTTTGGAAAATCCGGACGATAGTTCTGTTAATGAATCGATCTGCAGAAATTGGTCCAATGACTTTAAAATCGTTGACGGTTTGCTATATTATGCAAAGTATACAACCACACTAGGTGAATTAAGGGTATTTATACCTAAAACATTACGTAAAGATGTTATGCGAGAATTTCATGACTCGCCTATGGCAGGTCATCTAGGCAAAAAGAAAACCTACTTAAAATTAAAGGACGCGTGTTATTTTCCGTACATGAGGAAATACATTTATAAATATGTAGCAACCTGCGACCAATGCCAAAAAGTCAATTATAAAAACGGATTACCAGCTGGTCAATTAATTCCCATAATAACGAATTTTCCGAATGAAATCGTGTCTTTAGATTTGTTAGGCCCATACCCTGCAACTAGTCCAGAACGCTATAGATTTATTTTAGTAATTACCGATAATTTTTCTAAATGGGTTGAAATAGTTCCCTTAAGGAAAACTTCGGCTAAAGCAATTGCCAATGCATTTTTTGAGAATTATATTGCGCGTTATGGAGCTCCTGTAAAATTAGTCACCGACAACGGTCCCCAAATGATATCCGAAGTTTTCGAGCAAGTGTGTCGCAGATTGCACATAAAACACGTTAAAACTGTGGTATATCGTCCACAAGCTAATCAAACAGAACGAGTCAATCGCACTCTTTTAAAAATGATTTCGAGTTTTGTCGCGGATAATCACACTAACTGGGATCAATTTCTGCAAGAGTTCGGTTATGCGATTATGACAGCAGTACATGAGACAACGGGTAAAACACCGGCGGAATTATTTTTAGGTCGAAATTTAATCACTCCTTTTCAGAAATTAGTTATGGTAACTGATGGATCAGATTTTGTTTGTGGGAACATAGAAAGGTTGTTTGAGGAGGCTAGAGTTCATACAAAGCGCCAGCAAGAGAAGTGGGCGAAATATTATAATAAAAAGAGGCGTGAAAATAATGTGAAAGTTGGTGATCTAGTATTAGTTCAAACTCACCCGTTAAGTTCAAAATGTAAAAAAATAGTAGGTAAATTTATGCCAAAGTTTGAAGGCCCATATAAAGTTCTGAGTGTAAAAAATAATAATAATTTAGTAATATTAAAATTTGGTAAAAGAATAACGGTTAATGTGGACCAGGTGAGAATTTACCATCAAAGAGAAGACAGTGTTGCCGAGTCGGAAAGTAACACTAGTAGTAATCATGGTGCAGTGACATCAATCAGTTCAGATGATGCGCAGTCGTCATTGGTGCAATCGGAGAATGATAGGGGTGGTCGTAAAGGATCGAAATCAGGAAATGTAAATGGTAGTAGAGATATAGTTGCGAATAGACGCGATGGAGTAGAGGTGAGAAAAAAACGTGGACGGACGGAATCTACTGTTTCTTCGGGGGATGGCGCGTATAATTTCAGGAAAAAGAGACCTGTATATACAGAGAGAGACTACGACAACCTGATACCAATCATACTATAGCTCAGATGATTTATGATTCTAACATCAGATTTCCAAGAGAATTTTTTGTGATCCACCCTCAAATTGATCTCTTGAAACCTTTGTCGTGCATTACAGACTTTTATGGAGGATTTGAAACCAACAAAATCTTCACCTCCAAGAAGTCAAAAGATTTTTGTTCATAAAGACTTAAAGTCCTACACTAATGTATTTGTGAGAGTAAATCGTGTAAAGAAAGTACTGGAGCCACCATATGATCAGCCATTCACAGTTACAGAGAGAAGTGAAAAATATTTCACACTGCTAGTGAAAAGTAAACCTGTGAATATATCAGTTGATAGACTAAAACCAGCTTATTGGTTAGTGGCCGACTCGGTTCCTGACAAACCAAGAATTCGTTGTAAACAATCGGATGAGAATTCAGCAGCTAATGACTTCAACCTCTTATCCTATGATAAGCCTGCTGTGTTACAAGACGTGGTAGACGGGTAAAGACATGGCATGTTTGTTTACATGATCAAGTGTATGATATTTTGGTTTACTTGATTTTTACAAAAGCTTATAAATGTATGTCATTTCTCCAACATTAAGTTGATTACCATTGTATAAAATATTACTGTTTCAAAAGGTATACAACACATGTACAAATATTTAATTTTGTGAAATTGTTAGGGATTGATTAATGCTAGTTTAAAGTTTAATATCAAACATCATCCCTTCTATACTTTTTGGTTCGTAACTCAGTTACTAGTAGGGGAGTAATATTGAGACAACAATTGGTCAACTCTTGCCAACTAATGACTGCGCGAGCCGAGTGAGTTGAAAAAACTAGCAAAAATATGTAATAAAATTATAGAACATTATATATATATTTTGAGAAATAATTAATTTATAAGAGAAATTTCATAATTTTATATTTAGGCATTTATAATTTACTATTTTTATACTTTATGAAAAATAACTGTATTTACTTTTATATTTGTAAATCTGCAAACAATTTCTTTGTAACCTTCTTCATTTTACTGGATTGGCAACAGGCAGTTTTTTGACATCAGACTAGTTGCAAAGTTTTGACTTTAGCAGCAACTAAGCCTAACAAATAAACGTGTTTCTTTGAAATTTTAAGCAATTTTCTATAATTTAACGATAAGAAACCAAACGTTTTATTACAGATGCACAGTTTCTTTTAGGAAAATAGTATCTATTATTAATTTACAATTAACTGAATTAAACTCTGAGTAATTCCACAAAAAAGCACAATAATCTTTTAATTCTTTACGTAATGTACACTCATGTCCATAAATTAAGGATAATAAAGTTCAGGCAAAGAAAGAGACAGAAGCAAAACAAATTTGACTTATTTGTAAAGTCTATTTATTAAACAAAAGGTAAAGAGCAAAAAAGATGCTATATGTTTGATATAATTAATAAAAATGGCGATTTTTACTCCCTGGAGCAAATTTCAAAAAAGAACCTATTTACAAAAAACAGTATAACATGGTTAGTATGATGGTTAATACGGAGTATGTCTCCCGGACGATGCAATACAGGCCTTACAACGCCTACGCATGCTGAGTATCAAATTATCAATCTGAACTTGGCGAATATTACACCACTCATCAAGCAATGCCCTCCGAAGTTCCGGTAGACAGGTGGGAGGGGGTTGACGGGCTGCAATTCGTCGGCCAAGCATAACCTACACATGTTCTATTGGATTCAAGTGCGGTGAGTATACTGGCCAATCCATACGGGTGATATCCTCCGATTGAAGGCATTCGTCTACAATGTTTGCACGGTGAGGACGGGCGTTGTCATCCATAAACAGAAATTCAGCACCCATGGCGCCCCGAAACAAACGTACATGTTGTTCCAGAATGACATCCCGATTGATGTGGCCTATCATCGTTACACTCTGAACATGCAGGTCAGTTCTGGAACCAAGAATAATTCCTCCCCAAAGAATCATCCTGCACTACCGTAACGGTGTCGTTTAATGGTGTTCTCTTGGTGGTAACGGGTACCTGGCGCTCTCCATATGAAAGTCCGGCAAGAATCAGACTGCAAATTAAACCTGGACTCGTCGGAAAACATCACACAAGACCACTGTTGCGGTGTCCACAATGCATGTTCTCTACTCCGGGTTAACCACAGGCGACAGTGAGTTGCGGTAAGGGGAACACATCTGACAGGCCTACGAGCATATAGACCAATGTGCCCTAAGCGTCTGTACTTGGTCTGCCTTGAAACTGTCGTTCCGGTAGCTGAAGAGAGCTGACGAGATAGGTCTGATGCTGTGCTCCGTCTGTTTCTTTCGGCAGTAACTGCCAAATACCGGTCCTCATTCGGCATTGTAACTTGGGGGCGACCTGTGCTGTAACATCTACTCACATTACCATCATCTTGGAATCGTTGCCAAAGCCTGGAGATGACACTCTGGGCGATTCCAAGTTCCTCGGATACTTCCAGCTGGATACGTCCACATTCCAGTCGTCCAATAATTCTACCACGTAAAAAATCATCCAAATGCTTCCTTTGTGCCATAACTATGCGGTTATTGCACTGAAAGGCATTTAAAGCGCTTGTGAACAATTTTACTTCTTTGCCACCATTCCTTATATACCCCTCTCTTACACTCTCGTCATTGTGACGTACTATCCGCGCCATCTGGTGGTTTCCTGTAATTTGCATATTCTTCTTCAAGATGTGTGTGATAATTCTACAGGGGAAATTTTTATTTTAGAGTTCAATTTCTGTGTGTTTCTGATATATCCTTAATTTATGGACATGAGTGTAATTTAGATGATGTGGAGAAAGGTTTGTTTTTTAATAAAAACGAAAGAAAAACATTTTTTGTTTACTTTAAAGTTTTCCTTGAAAGCAAGGGGAAAAATACTTGAGATGGAAATCTATTAAATAATTATAATGCTACTGATAAATAGTTGAGTGAAATAACTAAAATATGGGATGTAAGCCTAAAGGAACAGAAAGTGATTTCCTTCAAATACTCAGATGCCTAAACATTAGCATAAATAAGTGTTTGTAAACCCTGTGCTACTTCATATTTGCAATGATATAATTCCTTCAAAATATAATAAATTCGTGAAATAAAAAAGTGTATGGGTGTGGGGGTGCGCTCATAGAATATATGAAAATAAAAAATAATGAGCAATGTAAAAGTGGAGTTGTGTGTATTAAATTGTGTTATATATATACATACATACATACATATATATATATATATATTCTATAAGATATACCATCGGTCTTTAAAAATTAATACATCCATCTCAAATAAACTGATGTCTAGAAACTTGTTAAAGTAAGAATACGTGTTTTTTAAAAAAATGTTGAATAATTTAGAATACGAAAAGTTTTAAATACATATGCTTTATGTAAAATATCAGGGCTTTGTTAATACTGCGAAAATGTTTCGTAGGGAAATGTGATATATGATTTTAAGAAATGAAAAATAATAACCATTATAATAACTTCCAATTAACAATATTTTAAAAACTGAACATTTTATTTCATACTTTTTCTGCTATAAAGTTGTATTAGATATTTAAGTATCTTTGTGGAGTATTAATTGTCGAAATAAATACAATTTTTTTATCGTCTAGAAGCAACATAAAAAACAATATATTTTTTGCACATTCTAACTTTATATTTGATTTTTCTGTGTCTCAAATCTATTTGTTTCAGAATTTAGGATTTGTCCAGGAAAGAAAAGATGTTGTAGGGTATTGAGCTTTTATATTTAGATGCAAGAAGGAAGCTCAAGCTTTTTTATTGAAAGGTTGAAAACTGGAGTTTATGTTATATTTGATTTTTATATATTAGTAGTTTCACTTTTCATTCCTTTATGCATTTTCGTATTCTGACCAGTTCGGCCATAGCCAGATCTCTTTCTCACTCACACGTACACGAGCGCGATAGATAAGAGACATTGAAAATTTATATACTAAAGGTATTGGAGGTGAGTCATTCTGTATACGAGGGATGATCAGAAATAAAGGTTATAAGCCACAGCATTTGAAAATTACATATTGTGTAGAAATTTTATTTTTCTAGAGTCGAGCAAATGGCGCTACTTGTCATGTAGCCGGTTTGCTACTAGTAGGTAGTGAAAGTTCCTGGACGATTTAGAACGATTGAAATGGCAAGAGCTTATGAAATTGATCTCGTTTGGAAGTGCTAGCCGTGATTCGATTTTTATGGGCAAAGAATGTGTCCGCATCATAGAGAGCAGAGCAGAAGGAGCAGACAACATGTAGCGAAATGATGTCACTCTTTTCAATCAGGGATACAGGATGTCGAAAACCGCAATATGGCAGGGAGCGGTCAGCCAAGTTCTTCAACGGCATAAATCAACACCAGCACGAATTGAAGAAATTACTCAAAATGATCGACGGGTAACTCTGACTGAAATCTTGTCAGAGCTAAAACTGAGCTATGGTAGCGTGCAGCATATCGTTTATGATGTGTTGCGATATTCCAAGACAGTGCTGGAAAACATCCGCCGAGACTGGCTCAATGTAAACAGGCATTTGATCTCTATAAAGACTGGTTAAACAAGATAGTTCTGCGTTCTGATAAAGGCCTTAATAGACTTGGTAATTATGTCGAAATGTGATAGCACGTATGCCTCTTAATTCCCTTTTGTATTTTCTGTCTATTGTTAATAAATATTTCTTTATTACTTGTAACCTTTGTTTTCTGATCAACCCTCGTATTTGTAGCAGGAAAATGATGAAATTGGGGATGTGATCAAATCCCTAGGGTATATGATGAATTCTCGGAGGACGTTAAAATAATGTCTCTTGGAGGTAATTTCCCTGAAGAAAGTAAGTGATTTAATCAAATACCCGAACTGTTTTAGTGAAAAGATGTGCTGAACGAGGCGGAACTTCCACAGCTATATTTTTGCTCGTTATTACTCTTATTTACCTCCACACTCCTCTTTGGCGTCCGTGCTGGACAACGCCTAAACATGACGCGAGGAAGGCTGTGTTGAGTTTTATACTTGTTTTCCATATTTCCAATTCTTTTTAAATATATATCTAAAAATGATTTCAAATGTAGAAAAATAAATCAAAATCTGACCGAATTTGCATAAGAACAGTTTAATGAAATTATCAGGAATCTGAACACGTGTGATGAACCAGAAAACGTTTGTGGATTCGCAAACGAATAGAAGAAGCTGTAACAACCATTGACAATTTAAATTATTACCTTATTCTTAAACTGCTACGGACACATAAACAGTACTTTTATGGGGGAAAAATGCGATGTTATGGAAATAGGTAACAAAATATCTTTGATTTTGAAGAAAAAGTTCGATTCCGTTCCAGTTGTAAAAATAGTATCGACGGAAAGTTTTTGTCTCATATTTTAGGAAACACTTCAATCAACTGGCCACGAGAAAATGCTGCCTAGTTTTAAATCGAAATACGTAATATCTACTTCAGTTGCATTGGAGTTTTTAAAGCTGTAGACGGTACATCAGTCTAAAAATATTTCCAAACAAAGAAATCGTTGTTTACTCAATTGTATCTAGCAGCTTCAGTCATCGTGATCAAGTCGATTTAGTTTATTAACAGTCAAACCCAGATAGAAATTACAAATCGTTATTAAACTACCAGGATCACACGACGAAATTCAGTTCACTTCGACCGCTGACTTCATAAACTGCTTCTGAAGTAGCAATGAAACTATTAAAAATATCTGTGGAAATAATATACTACGAAAAGACAACGATCGTGAGTTTTTTTTTCTGCAGTTGCTTTCAGACAAGAACTAACAAGCCTATGGCCAATGGACAGACTTGTAAATGGTAGATCTAGACATGTAGTTAGTCAAGGAAGAGCCAGCTTTAAAAAAATCTACCAGCATCTGCATTAATTGACCACAATGCTTCAACTTCAAACGATCTGTATTAATAGTTAAATTAGTTAGTAATAACACGATCCAGCAACAGCTCCAAAAAGGCTATCAATTTAGAGCATCTACCAGAAGTTGAATCAGTTTCTTTGTGTAGACAGTAAAACAATCGAGGCGAACCACAGTTAACAACTCTACTTCAACAGTTAAAACAACCGTAGTGTTACTTGCATCAGAACGGGAAGCAACAGCCACACAACAACTGTAAAGCGTGTTTTTTGTTGAATAGAATCTATACTGGAGTCCATTCATGACACAAAATTCCGATGAACGCATTATGTGGGAATATAGTAGAAAAAGAAGCATATGGATCGAAGATTCTATGCTGTTTATGCCAAAAAAAAAAAGAGCATTAAATATCAAAGGGAAGATGCTGCACAATGCCCGAAAAGATCAGCTGAAAAATGAAATAAGCTTCTTTGAAGAAATTTAAAGATGTGTTAGTGAATTACACACAGGTTTGGTGCATGTACCTAAAGTAGATAGAGCTTTATTACATGGAAATAACACTGGGAGGATTGTATTAGATTTTAAAAAAATTATACCAAATTGGCACCTCAGTTGGAATAATAAAAGACTAGCTACCTAGAAACGCTTTTCAAACAGCTACTACAACGTTTACCAAAACAGTTCCTCAGATTAACCTAAATTTGCGTGAGTTTGTAGGAAAAT
The DNA here is from genome assembly GCA_019973975.1 of Trichonephila clavata. Classification (NCBI taxonomy): domain Eukaryota; kingdom Metazoa; phylum Arthropoda; class Arachnida; order Araneae; family Nephilidae; genus Trichonephila; species Trichonephila clavata. The sequence goes on from BMAO01002932.1 coordinate 18,887, forward strand.
TATATCCTTATTTAGAGACCAAGGATTTAAGAAGAGTTTCAGCGAACAATCCAAATTACAAGGTAACACAAAAAGATGTGCTTGTAAAAAAAGTAACGTATTTTGTAACTTGAGATGCCACAAATCAACAACGTGTTTTAATAAAAATCGAATAAACATTTTTATTTACTAATTACAATGACGAAAAAATGTGTAAAATCTTGCTAAAAATATCTTTTTTTTGTTTCATTTTAAATATTAGTTTAAGTATCTACTTCTTTTGTTAATTCGTTTCGATTAAATAATTTCTATTTCAATGACTGTTGTGGCATTACTTCATCTACATTTAATAATGCTCAATTTACTGAATAAAAATACTTTTAAATTCTCCACAATATTATTTCCTCAATGTAACATAAGGATTTGATCAAATCACTTGCTTCCTTTAGGGAAATGATTCAAAAGAGATTTTAACAACTTCTGTTAATTGGGATTAACTGTTAGGGATTGGCTGTTTCTAGAACTAACATGGATCGAGAGCAATCGAAGAGGAGCTGTTCAATGAGAGGAATGGGGTTCTATGTCTCCCTCTCCAAAAACACCCAAGTTCGAATATTTGAGAGTTAACCCAACGATTGTGCATTTACAAACCCACCGTAGATATTGTCAAAAAATCAAACACATGTGAGACCATATTGTTTATATCACGTCCAAGTATTGACACCCAAAGAAAGTTTTGTCGGAATTTATTGGAGAAGCACTGGTTTCACAGTCTTTGCGCAGTTCAAAGCGATTGCAGAATAATTAAGACCGTCGACTTTTAAAGGTTACAGTCATGATGGTTCAATTCATTGGACATAGTTAGATCTATGAGGTCGTCCATCAGGTATAGTGACGATCCCTGCTATGCCATAGGGCCTGGGTTCGAATCTCGGAGAAGGCCTGGATGTTTGTAAATGTATAGCGTATTTGCGCAGGGGAGGGCGCTCGAACCGCACGTTCTCTTGTGTGGAAGGGGAAGAGAGGTGGGAGACCCTTGACGACCACCAGGGTCTACTCCTTCAGAATTGGTGTGTATACAAACAAAATCGTACTATCACCTCTATGAAACAAAAAGCTGAGGCTGATGACAGGCATAAAAAGTAGACCTTTGGCCGAATGAATTTCGAGGGCCTCGATCTGAGATGGCTCGATCAGGTGGCATTAGCAACAACAACATATCTGTGATGTTTATATTTCTCCTGATGGGGTTATATGAAGTCATTAGTGTTTGCGAGACCTCCGTTGAATCTCATTAAGTTTTCTGGAGGCAGTCACGCTTGCAACTCGGGTTCCTGTTGTTGCATATAACGCAGGAAAAAGCTGAGATGTTGTAGTATCCCTGATACACCTCGCTGTAATGGATAAATGGCGATTTTCTCAAGCTGTCGTGGCTCTTGGTCGACCTTGCCCAGGCTTTCGCTCAATGAATCCGGTATTCTGAATCTGTTTCCATAAGTTGAACGCGACGCTAGGCACTAAATTGAATTATCTACAAATCTGGATTTAAGACTGACCTGCTTTTAATCTACCCACATCTTACATCTTCCTCTTCCCATTATCTAAAAGTTGTTGGTTATTTATTTTTACTGTATGAATTTTAATTTTACCGATTGTTGAAAATAACCACCAAGAAATTCAACGAGGTGTGCTACTGAACGATTTGCAGATTATGGCCCGCGGGCTCATAAAACCTGTTGTTCGACTAGTTCCACCTCCCCACATGCATACGTTTACGTATTCGACGTACAAGATTTGCATCTTCAGTTCAAAAATGTATTTTTGTAATGAATGGCAAAAAGATGGACAATAGTGTGCCCTCTTCTGACAGTGTGGACACTTAATCAGTCAGCCTGCGAGCTCGGTGAAGAATGCCGATGTCAATGTCCGTGCGCGAGAACCTCTCGTTATTTGTATAGTATTAACTGTTTTGATGTAATTGCAACTGTGCTCAGTTTGAACGAGCCATTATTTAAAATTATCTGAGCTAACCACCGTAGTAATTTTTGAAAGCATGTTATAAATGGCGCCCAACGTGTGGTTTTTCTGCAAAGTATTTAAATCGAACTATAAACAAGCTGTACATAAAATAGTAATTTACACTGAAGCTTGCGAATCTGGATCAATGTTTGAAAATATTCTGCCAAACAACATGAATGTGTAGGTGACAACGGCCGCCAATTCTGAATATTCCTCTTATGCCTGGTACTTTGATGATAAGAGGAATACTTTCCTAGGAGACTTTTACAGTGTTCACTGGATCGAAGCTTCTGATCAGGAAGTGTTGACCAAAAAAACTCTTCAGAAGCAATTAAAGGTTATAAATGGCGCCCAACGTGGAACTGTAAAGACCATGCGAGGCCAGGACATCCTTTACTCTTTGAGAAAAAGAATCTTGATCAAGAAATTAAGAAAAAATTTCTATTCAATCGTGCTAGAATTTTCTAATGTCTTCAACCTTCATCGGAAAACAGCTGAAACAAAGTTAAAAACATTGGGACTAATCGGAAGTTTGAAAAGTACAAAATTTGATCTCTCAGTGTAAGAAATTATATCTGCATGAATTATACTTCAAAAAGGTTTCAATTACGACCTACTGGAATCATAATATTGACAACTAGTGATGGGCTTTTTTCACTTCAAGTCATGGACAAGTACGTGGAAGACTTCAGATTATAAATGTCGCCCAACGTAAAATTTATCAATTTCGATTTCTGAACATTTAGTTTATAAGGAATTTTTAAAGTAGTTTCTGAAGTTGTAGCTGCCAGATACGAAGAAATTTTGTATTACTATAAAATTTGAATTTTATATTTCCTACCGGATTCGCCTACACAGAGCATCAGCTAAGTTTTCTCTTATTATGTTTACTGATCTATTTACATCTGTTAATGTGACGCCTGTGGAGATAAATAACTGTCAACTACGGGAAGATGAAGGACAAGAACTCCTTGGTTCTCAGCGTGTGGAACTAGACAACTTGCTTAAAAATCATTATTCCATCTTCGAAGTAAGTGGAGAAGATACCCCATTTATCGAACTTAGCAACAACGCTGAAAACAATCCACCCTGCCTACACTACCTCCCTACCGATGAATACAGCAAGGAAGGAGCTGTTGAAGAAAGCTAGATTTTCTGTTACAGCAGGGCATCATAGGGGAATGTGAATCTCCGTACGCCTCTCTCGTTGTTTTGATTCCAAAACCAAATGGCAGCATGCGTCTCTGCATAGACTACCGGAAGCTGAACGCTCAAATCGTTCCAGATAGTTACCCTTTGCCTCTTATGGATGCCACTTCAGTGATGCCTCTCAGAAAAGGGGGAAGAACCAGGAAAGACAATTCTGCTGGTTCCTCATCGAGGACGATGCTTAGGAATCAGAGGGAGAGTGTAACGAATGACAAAAGGACGGACAATAGTGCGCCCTCTTCTGACAGTGTGGACCAGGGGTACTCAACCTTTTTTTCTGCTGGGCCGCATACATATGTCAGCCACTTCCCGCGGGCCACATTCAAATGTTAGCTATTTTACGTGGGCCGCAACATGAGGTTAAACGGGGGAGGGAGAATTGCTTTAAGACCAAGATAACATTGGAAATTTAAAATATTGAAAATTGATCAAATGTTTTAACTCCTGTTTTGCTTTTTTTAATTATTATTTTTTATATTTTTTATTTTTGTCACTAACACTAAATTGAAAGAATTTTAGAATCACTATTTCACAATTTTGAATCAGTAAACGGTTTCATATGATTACCAATAATATAAAATACTTCATAGGATGCCTTTGTTTCCACTGTGACATTACCACAGACAAAACATTTTGTTGCTGTTGCAAAGAATATTCAATAAAACCTATTTATATCACTTCTTGAAAGAAGAAGAGTATCATTTTGAATGATTGCTGTTTATTGGTATTTTTTAAATACAGCCTCTTTCGTGACAAATCAAACAAGTATGATCCATGTTTATTTTTCACTACAGAACAGTCATACTCCAAATCGTTCGAATATTTTTCACTTGCAAGGAATGAAAATTTGTTCAAAATTAGTTCCACCCATAAAAGTGTCGCTACTCCATTGTTGTATGTTATCACTAACTGTTACGGTTATAAATAGATAAAAAGAATATCAATTCGCAACCGTACGACATCGACAGTAAATTTGATATATTTGATTTCTTCTCAAAGAATTTCCCACCAAATGTTTTCTATATTGTCTTAAATAAAATAATTTCTCAGAGCAATGAGTCATGACCGAGCCACTTAAAAAGGCTCGGTGGGCCACATGCGGCCCGCGGGTTGAGTATCGCTGCTGTGGACACTTAATTAGTCAACCTGCCAGCTTGGTGAAGAAAGCCGATGCCAATGTCCACGCGCCAAAACCACTCGTTATTTGTATAGCATTAACAGTTTTGATGTAATTGTAACTGTGCTCAATTTGAATATGCCATTATTTAAAATTGTTTGACCTAACCGCCGTAGTAGTTTTTGAGTGCAGGTTATATTTTTACATTTTGTTCAATTCTTTTAATAAAATTCGACAAAATATGCAAATTCTTTTAATATTGAACACCAGTGTATATACTCGCATTTGTTACAACATAAAATCTGTGTTACGGAGTCAAAATAATTTTTTTCCTGTTCTTATAAATTTGTCGACATTTAAATTCTATTTGCTTCGCTATAACATTCTTGGGAAAACTCGGTTTTGATGGTAGATAAATTTTAACAAAGAACGGTTTCGGATTTAACTAGTTTTTTTTACAAAGCCTAGTATTCTCAGAATTATACGAAAAAATATGAATGAAAAAAAATTGAACTAAAACAGTTTTTTTTTTAAAATCTAGTTTTAAAATGAGTTTTATATAATTCGAAGGACTGATTTAATAATACTTCTTTTTGAGTGAAAATATTAAGAAATCTTTCTACAAAATCTGAGTTTTTAATGTTACAAAATCTATATCTATATAGAATTTAAATTTTGAAATGATGTACGATTTATTAAAGATTTGATATGTATTACAAATGGTTTGATGTGTTTTTGAGTGGATCAACAAAATATCATTTCGCTATTTTGAAGATATCAATCTTTAGAACTACTATTAGCTTTTTCAATTAGTTAAAAAGATAAAAGCATTATGTGTATTAAAATGTAGATTTGTACACGCATTGAAAAATTGAAATGTTTGTATCCGTATATTTTCAAGATATATTTTTAAAAGGGGAATTCAAATCATCGAATTTTAGAGTTGGTAAATAATTACAGAATATTTTTAGAAAAGTTTAAGTATTCATCTTTATTTGTAATTTTTCGTAATTCATGAAATAAGATCTGAATAAAACACAGAAACAGTTATTCGAAAAAGAACGAAGTTTAATGGAATGTACAAGAGGAAAACCCAACTCAACTCAACATTTTTAGCATGGAGTGGGATTAAAGTCTGAAAACTCTTCTATGTAAATATGCAAAATAGAACAAGAATTCAAATCAGAGCAAAAATGTTCCAACGTTGCTATGGCAACGCCTAACGATTCGCAGATATTACTCGATTTATATTCGTATTCTTGTCGAAACTTCTATTTACTTTGGAGAGAGAGCAAATAGAGTTCTTGTTTTGTTTAACTTATTTATGAGCATTTTGGTTGTTCGTTTCGCTTATTTTTTTGTAAAAAAAAATTCTGCTCCATTTGGCATAATGAGTTTGATGATGGAATAAAAAAAATAAAGAAAAATAAGTGATATTTTCCTTCTTATATCTGGAAGCTATATTTGAATACTATTTCGCTTGGTAAACAATTCAGTACACCAAAGTAATTTTCTGAAATGAGCATTTGAACCAGAAAAACAAAATAACTGTAAAAATTATATATTCGGAACATTCCGTGACTTTCTTTAAAAAATCAAATTAGAAGGACATTATTTTGACTATATACTACTCATGAATAATAAAATGTTTGATTTCTTTTTTTAAACATATGTTTTATTTCATATTTAAAAATGTGATTTTTAACGAATGATTCATGTAGATTTCTTGATTTCTTCCAGTTTTTCATTGCTTTAAAATCGCAGATAGATGGAACGTTTATATTGAGTTTTTGAGACACTAGCTGTGAATTTCACTTTGAAAATAATACCATTTTTTTTCTCTTTTAAATTCTTCTCCATTTTATACTTAAATATATTTTAAAATAGAATATATTATGAGGTAAATACATTTGCTTAGAATGGATTGAAAGTTATGTGTAATAAGCAAAACTCGAGAACAAAAATGTTCAAGCTGCTGATGAATCTACCAGTTCGAAAAAAAACTTTAAACACTGTTTCATCAAAGTTATATCTATTGAAAAATAACTGTGCGATATTAACGATTGAAACAATTTTTTATCCTTAGATTACTATTTAATATTTTATAAAAAATAAGTGATTTAAAAAGTTTTTTCCGTCGCCAGATAGGGAATTTAATATTTTTTAAAAAGAAACTATGTTATCAAAATACAGTCGGACTTCCATTTAACGAACCTCTATTTTACGAATTCCTCTATTTTGAGAACTTTTTCTTCGAACCAATAATCTGGTATATTGAAAAATGAATCTTTATTTAACGTTTTTCCACATAACAAACTTTTTTCAGGATGTATCGACTTCGTTAAATAGAAGTCCGACCGTATTTCAGTTCTAGAAAAACACTAAGAAAAGAAATTTACGATAAAAGTGTACGACCTTTTTGACTTTAATTTGAAGATACCATTTTTGATAACTTAGACATTTCATCACTGAAACACGAAGTAAAAGTAAAACCTCGTCATATTTCATTTTGACAAAAATGTCTAAAAGAAGTATTCATTTTTATACCGCATACTGTATTTTGATAGATTTTTAATATTTCTAAAAGTTTCAGCATTCCACTTTAGTTTTGACCCCCCCCCCCTTAACTTATCAAAAAATATATTACGGGATTTCAAAATTTCATGCGCAAGATTTGAAAACATACACTTTTTAATAAAGTCAGTTAGATAGGTATCCATTTATCTTTTCAAAAGATTTCTTTTCAGAAAAAAATATTTCATTTTGTCTGAATAGAAAAGGAAATTAAAACACCACACATAGATTTGGAAGAAAAATACGTAGATACTTTTTCATTCCACCATCGAATCAATTACGCCATATTTAATTTTGGAAATGAGAATCCCCTGAAGGGCTGTCAACAGCGAAGATGCTAATCTGAACTTTTCTCACGAAATTAAAATCTGTCATTCTCTGTGCCGTGGTTGTTTTCCCAACACTCTGAAGATTGCAACCGAGTTTCATCTACGCTAACATAATTTAACACAAAATCGATTCTTCTAATATCTTTCTCAGAATTAATTTTCATCGAATGTATACTTGAAACCATAATTGAAAGGATGGAGACTGGACAAAAAAAAAGAAAGAAATTGAAAAAGTATACATTATTTGTTTTATAAAGGAAATAGAATCAACCAAATGTTTTAACTTGATAAAAATTGGCGAAAAAGAGACCAGTTTGAAAAAAAAATGGGGCCTCTTAGACAAATTTTTGAAGGTTATTTTATTAAAAATAAAATTTTGAATACTGAATACTGCCAGTAAAGTATTTTTGTTCCCTTTTAATGCTGCAGTTAGTAACTTTAATCAAATATTTCATTTGAAAAGTTAAAATAAGAAATAAAATGCTTGAGTATTGAACATAGCATATAATACATTGGTCTTATTTGTAAGAAATTTAATGTAAAAACAAGTCGGGGACCTACATTTTACAAATGTCTATTTTGCGAATGTTTTCCTGGAACCAAGAACATTTTAAGATTTTCTGAAAAAAATAACTTCCAAAAGTGCATTTTCTATTCAGCGAATTTTTTCTCCTTGTGATTTGATTTTTCCCCATCCCTAATTTTAAAAATATTTCTGGACATTTCAAATTATTCTCTCTTTTAACAAGTTTTATGGTAATCGATAATCTTGAATTGGTTTCGGCAGACGCCTGACTCACCTAGATCAATAAAATTTCCGTAATTTTTCAAACAAAAAACTCAAACAAAATTAACAGATTTTATCCCTAATTAAATTTAAGGATCCATGTAATAATGTATGCTTAAAATTACCGGTTATAAAATAATGTTATGTTTAAAATTCCTTGCACTATAAGATTAGAAAATGTCATAAAATTCATTAATATAATATTACATTTAAAAGTTAAATGTACAGTGTATTCCTGGACGATTTTTTTTCTAATTTTCCTTGCGATTTATTTTTGATGGTAAGATATATAAAATAGATATCAATTTACAAATAAAAGTGTGCATAATTACGTTTTTAATAATATATTGTGTTTATGAATAGAAAATTTGTTTTATGGGGATTCTAAAGTATATATTATACGATAAATCTCTATTTAAGGAATTTTCCACATAACGAACTTTTTTCGGAATTTAGCAACTTCGTTAAACAGAGGCCCAACTATATTTACATTCAATTTCGTGTATATATGTTAAAATTTTTCTAAATGTAGGATCTATAGAAGTTGTACAAATAATTTCTTGTGTAAGATTTTATTTCCAAATATAGGGTAAATTGTTTAAATCGTTTATATTTTTCATTATGATGAAAATTCACTAAATTTCTTGAACGATAATACATTTTAGTTGATCTTAGTTGCACAAAGCATTGTCACGAAACGAATGGATGCAAAATTGTTAATTTATCGATAATTTACTATGAAAACTCCAGTACTTATAAACAAGCTTACGATAACTTTTTAACGCTGGTACAGGGTCGGGGGCGGATTACACACTGTTATCGATACACCTATCTAAAGATTCAAATTTAAAATTGCGAAATAATCAGTAATTAACAATGAATTTCCCAAATTATTATCAGTTTTCAGAAAATCAAATTAATTTTCTAGAAAATGAAGAAGATGTATACCTTTATTTCATTTTAAGTATAAATAAATAAATAAAATACATATTATATATTTTTCTATATTTCTAAACGTTAGATATGCATGGGATGTTTATGTTCGTATTTTTTTTCTTTCTGCAAGCGTTCTCTTTCTATTTTGCTGCTTAGGGATTAAACAATTTAACTTTTCTAATCTCCGATATCCATTTATTTAAATGATGGCATATCACAAAAAAAAAAAAAAAAACCGCATTGTACTTTGATTGAAATAATCAAACAGTAAGTCATGCGTAAAATATAAATAAGGTTTTCTGTTTCCAAAATGTTTGGTATGGTTAGTATGTTTTGTCTTCATTCAAGTGGATATTTTATAAGTCCTGCTGGTGTTGTATTTCTAACAATATATCTATGAGAAAGAAATCTATCAAATTCTTTTGCTGCCTTTATTACAAAATTTATCTGAAATAAATAAAAGATTATCTTTGTTATTTTAATTATTTCTGTTAGCTCCCTTTAAATTAAGTTGCATTAAAATCAATATTATGTTTGTTCAAACACTGAATCCTTCTTTGAATTTGTTTTTTCTTTCTTTTTTGTTTGAATCTGTCTTCACGTAATACTGAAGTACCAAATACAAACTCGAAATATTTTATTCATATTGAAAATTGCTCCAACATTATTAATATATTTTAACTCTTCGGTATGTTACATAGAACAGATATTTTCATTCCACTTCTAATTTTCATTTAAATCTACCCATTTTTTTCTAGTTTCAAATGTGTCTTAAACTTCATCTTTTTTATTGTAATATTAAATCGACTTTCACATTCTATATGAGAGATGTTCCGAAAGTAAGTTTCGTCACATTTTTTTAAAAAGGAAGTGAAAAAAATAATACACCAAGAGAAAAAAAAAACAATCGCCATAAGAAACCATGTCTGTCATTGGTTCACAGATGGAAGGAACGTTAGCAAAGAAGAAATCACGCATGTGCAGATCGTTGAAGAAGAGAGAGAGCAGCAGCAAATCGGCATGCCCAAGGTTGTTCGGGTACAAATCCCGATGGCAGGCATACATGTGCTGGAAGCGAGGTCAACAATGGAAGTGCGTGTTGTTGTCCAGTATGGTGGATGGGTGTCCATTATGCATGAACGCCAACAGACCATGTATGAAGGAGTCATGTTTGAATGAAGGAGTCATGTCTTGTGAAATGATTGGTCGCTGGTGTTACATATTCAACGAAGAAAGGTAGACTGTGGACCATGAATGTCGAAATGGACATCTCTCCACGTCCAAGAATGAAAACAACATTGCAACAAGAGACTTTCACTTGTCTCTGAATTGAAACTGATTACACTTTACGATAACTGTCTCAATGTCAGTGGCGATTATGTCGAAAAATAGTGCAGGATGTACAGTACACGATGGCATGGTATATTACTTTTGGCAATAAAATTTTCGTGTGGGAATAAAAAGACGAAACTTTACTTTCAGAATGTCTCTCGTGGTAAAGGAAGCAAAATCATCTATATGTTTTAAATATTTCAAAATTTGAAGGACGAAGTCTAACGAATTGTTGTAAGTGTACATCTTTTTGAATTTAGCAAAAAATTAGAGCATTTTTCTCAATGAACAGATGTTTTGTATTTGGTCAGGTTACTTGACACTTACTGAAGACAGCATTCAGATGAACAGAATGACTATTGATTAAAAACTCAAATATCTTTTCTACAGCACCAGGCATTTATGTTTATATACATATATATATGTACATGCATATAATCAAGGGATTCTCATTTCAGGGACAGATGGTCAGAGACGACAGTGATCTAAGCTAAGTTCTGTCTCGTTATTGGACAAGGCGCTCAAGTCCCGTTGAATTCCAGTCCTGCTCGTCTTTTTCCGAAAAGAACGCCGTAAAGTTTGCTGTGAATGGGATTCCTGTGTATAATCGTACGTGACACCGCCGATGATACCTCCCAGCACAGGAGCCACCCAGTAAATCTAAAATGAAAAGAAAGAGGGAATTAATTGTATGAAACCTTGATAGTTACATGGCATATTATACTAATTTTGAAATATGCACATGTCTACACTTTCTATTACACATCAGCATTGGATAGAAATTCAAAATAGAGTAAAAACATATTTCTCAGTTTAAAGTATTAGTTTGAAGAATTTAAATCGGATTGCAAAGAAAACAAAAAAACATTTAGTTGTGCTTCAGATGATGGGATATTTAACTTCTTTCCTGGTAGATACCCCTGTGAATAATATAAGATCTATTTACATCATTTAGAATATATTTTTAAAATTATTGCATAAATCTAAAGGAAAAATTCTTTCAATTGGAATTTAATTTATTCATTTTTTAAACTTTTTCCTAACACACTTCGACGGGTGTGGATCCCAGTACCACTGAAGACCCTCCGTATAAGGGAGCGATGCACGTTAAATCTGTCAAGAGCTCAAACGCACTCCCGTTGGTGTGGCGTGGTAGTTAGGAGGGGGGGGGTGCCTGCTCAGGTGTCGTCCGCGTAACTTGACCATGGTTCAAAATTACTCTGTCCGTCGCCAAAAGCCCTCGTGTAGCTGAACAGTGCGGCGTTAATATTCACTCACTCACTCGACGGGTGTGGACACCTAAGGTTAAGGCCTTAAGCTGAAGTTTGATACCTTAAAGCGGGGATGGACAACTTGTTTTGGCTCACGGGCCACATTATGGGATTGGAGCATATTGGAGGACCACACTTTTTTAAAATGATTGCATTCACTGAAAAAATAATAAATATAAATTAAATAAAATAGTGTCACTTTTATTCAATTTATGTCCTGAGCTAATTTAATATCTGTAGCTACAGACACTTTTAATTTTAGAATCAGTTTAATAAGACAGATGTATCCCATCATACTTTTCTACAGTTATTTTGAAACCAGAAGTGAGTTGCTTGCTGAAATTCTCATCATAGACTGCAAGTTTATGTCAGCCACCTTGCGTCTATATTTACTCTTGTTGATCTTCATGCAAGAGAAACTTTGCTCACAAATATATGTCGACTAAAATGTAAAGATCAATTTCTCCGCAAATTTCTTTATATTTGGAATTTTTTTCCGGCTGTAAAGATTTGTAAAAGTCAATGCCATACCATTAAATATTTTCTTTAAGCTGTGATCTGATTTCAATTCAATAAGTTTCAGCTGTTTCTCATCAGATGCTGTATGAATATTAGCAGTAATGGGATTACAGAGCAGATTGAATTTAGGATCAATCCTCTTGAAATCCTGGTGACTTCGTCCTCCACACTCTGTAGATGATCTCTTGGTCGGAACACTTTCAGGTACTTTGTTTTCTTAATAGTAAAAAATAAAAGACGTGAATGCGCACAGGAAAGAAATATCGGTTCGAAAGGCATTTTCTGACGGCGGGCCACATGAAAATTCTTTGCGAGCCTCTAGTTACCAACCACTGCCATAAAAGTATATTAATAAAAAAGTAAGGAAAATGAGTGTTTTTAAAAAAAAATTAAATGTAGGAAGTTGTTGAAATGAACGTGAATTCTGCGTAGTTTCAGCTCTCTTGCAAATGTTCGCTTTTAAATGTTTGCTACAATGCATATAAAGTTTTCTTATATATTGTAGTGTTTTAAAATATAAAATAAATCCAGGATGTGTGTTATGCATATGTAATCATTTTATCATGTTTAGGCTTATAACGCATATTTATTTCTGCAATGTGATACCCTTATAGACTATTCGATGTTGTTATTGTTCTTGTATAACAAAGTGCACAGGTGGAAACGATGATAAAAATTATATAGTTCCATAGGCGTGAATCACTGTCTTTACAATGTCCGCGGCATCATTGGAAAAAAAGACGCGTGAGAACACGACATTGTGCCATTAGACCGTTCAAGTCGCTCTAGCCTGGCACCATTGCAAATGGAAACGGCTGTGCTTCTGAGATAAAGGTAACTACATACAGGTACCGGTCAACGGCAATAAATTGATGGGTAATGGATCTGGTCAATATGGGAGCATCAGGAGTGTCCTATACACGCTGAAAAGTAACAACAGAAATGGCTTGTATAGTCACCTCCACTTGATGGTGGATTGGTCAATCTATGCTTGTTGGAATCGCTCTAGCTGTACTGACACCACTCAAATGTACAATATATACTTGTTCCAGCCGTAACCTTGTTTGACTTATGGACGACCTGCCCTTCTCAATTCATTCACCAAGTCCATCGTAATATTGTTTGCCTGCTGAAACTGCCTACATTTAACATAGTCTAAAAATCTGTTATACGTGCACTCTGAGACAAGATTTCTAAGGCAGAAACAATGGCATAGTATTGCCCATTCTGCTGGATGTTTTCCTTATATCCTCTCTTCTGGAGAACCTCGTACTTCACATTATTTGCATTACTTGACACTTACCCTGAAATTTACATAATTTTCAGACCATTTCTTCCTGGTCTTGCATTTTCAATCTTTCATAGAGCAAATAAATCTTCATAAGCAAATAAGAAAATATTTCTGATAAAAAGTAATTTTATCACTGAACTTCAATTTTAACGAATGAATACAACGTTAAGCTATTTTAAACTTACCCAATGTAATCTCCAAGTATTTGTCACAATCGCTGGACCAAATGATCTTGCTGGGTTGAAACTGGCACCAGTATAAGGGAACTGTAAGAAAAAGATTAACAACTGTAAACAAAGATTGAAGGAGAATTAATTGTTAACTTCATTTGGCGTGTAGTGGAAGTTGGGAGAGTGAAAAGAGCCGCTCATGGGGTTATTTACATCACTCAACAATGGTTTGCAATTGCGAGATTTGTTATCAATAGCTATCCTGTTGCTTTTTACTGTGACGTTAATAAGGTTTCATTCAATTAAGTCTCATTTTCATAGAAAATAAAATGTTTTCCAGGAATTTTAGTGATTATTTAATTTCCCCCCCCCCAAATTTAAATATAAGCTCGTGAGTTATAGTTTTATTATTCTTATCAATTTGGAGGGATAAGTGAAAAATATTGTGAGTTTAAGGTATCCAACTTCGTTCGGAACCGTGATTTTGCAAAAGCGTACAAACGAATTTTTTTCATATTTAGTGACCCTTGGATTATAGAATACGCGGTAATTTTTTAGCAAAAAATGAACGTAGAATTAATTTGCTATTTTCAAAACATTCTCCTTTTATGAAAAATGCTCCTGTAATAATAATATTTTGTCTATATGTAGCCAGGACTTCTCCAGAGAGCCGGAAATAAGAGTTTTGAAAAATTCACATTATTTTCAGAGTTGCTACCAATTGAAATAATAATAGGTGGTTTTTTTGCTAAAAGGTTTTTCACTCTGATATATTAAAATATGGATAAAAACTACTTCTAAGTTATATATTTCAAAAATCCTAGTTCAGGCTCTGTACGGAAGTCTGAACTATATAGAGGGAAAATATTATTATTATTATAAAAGCAATTTTCATAACAGGAGGTCTTGGAAATAAGTAAATCTATGTTAATTTTTTGCCAAAACATCGGTGGACTCATGGCCGGCGTGTCATGAGCTCGAGCCTAGTGCCGCTGAAGACCCGCCGTGTTGGGGAGCGAAGCACGATAAATCTGTCGAGAGTTCAAACGACCTCCCGTTGGTGTGGTGTAGTAGTTAGGAGAAGGGTTCCAGCTCATGGGTCATCCTCGTCACTTGGCCATGGTTTTAAATTACGAGGTCCATCGCCAAAAACCCTCGTGTAGCTGAACAGTGCGACGTTAATATTCAACCACTCACTCTGTCGCCCAAATATCGCATATCTTTTAAACATCATGCATCTGATTTTTTTTTAGTTCCCCAAGATAAAAAATTTAAAAGATTCCCTATTTTTTAAATGAAACATACTTATTTCAATTTGTATGTACTTTCTGAGTAATTTTTTTTTATCTAGTAATTTTTATCCAATTATATTTTAATCCACACTTGATAAAATTTTGAAAGTATTATTTTTAAGTTTAATTATTTAATTTAGAAATAAGTATTCCGAAATTAATTCTAGGAGAAAAGAGCATATCAAACATTTCTATTTTTACATAAAGATTAAAACGAAGCTCAAACCAGATTTTCAGAAAACACACATTTATTTTAAAAAAATCACTATTGTCACCATTTAAAATAACTCCTATATTATTAAATTGAGGGGGGGGGGGAGGAAAGTCTTTAATAAGAAGCACTATTTAATAGAAGTCCAGGAAATGAAAGCCTTTTCATTTACTTTTTGGTGAATAAGCTTCGGTAAATCTAAATACCTTCCATAAAAAAAAAGAATTCTTTAATTCGGCAACATTTAAAAAGCCGATTTTTTTTTCTTTTCCCCTTACTGTATACATTTTCAAACAATTCAACAAATACTTTCAAAAGAAAGGAGTGTAAAATATGTTTGATAAAAAAAAAAAAAGTTTTTTTTCTACGAAATGGCCAGTTTTTTTAAAAAAAATTTAAATGTTCCAATGCCTTAAGGAATTTATTCAATACTTTTATTATTTTTTTTATTAAAAAGAATACAGGTATCAGTGTAACACAAAAGGATTTTGAATTTTATTTTTGTATTTTCAAGTTGTTACAAAACAAATGCATTCGTTATAATATGATCCGATGGAAAATATTTGAATACACTTTTGATGACACGATATATCTTTGTCATAAGAAAAAAACATATTTCCTTTTCATGAAACGAGAAATTTAAATAAAAAGAACTCTCTTTTTCAAATTCAATAAAAGAATATTTGTGAAGAAATATTCTTCGAGCACATAATAAGAATTTCACTTTGTATCAACTGTTCTTAAAGTAAAAAAAAATCATATTTATCACGAATGTTATATTAAACAAAACTCGCGAAATAAAGTTTTTTATTGAAATCAGCAACACTGTAGCGGGTTTTCACGAGTTTCTGTCTTTTCAATGAAATTCTGGAGGTTTAATTTGTTGATTGCTAGGTTTGAGAGCTTCGCATTATGAAGGATCTATATATATATGATACGCTAATTATTATTTCTGTTTAAAGAGATCTGAAGTAAGAAAGAAGGAAGAGAGACTTCAATGATCTAAATTCGTGTGACGTCATAGTCATATGATAACTGCAATCATGTGTCTCCCATCAATCAGTTCATGTGCTTCTGTGACGATTTGGTTTTAATTGATGAGTAGTACGAGACTTAAGAAATTAAATTATCGATTTATTACTTTGACAGTTATATTAATCACAATAATTACATTCAGATAAAGTTATTTAAACTATTAAGTATTTAAATTTCACAGAATATGAAGGAGGAGGCAAAACACCACGTCGTTTCCCGAATGTATCAGGCGGACTGCCTCTCCCCTCTCTTGGGGCTCTTACACCTCAAATTTCAATCGAGGTTTGGCTCGCAGGTGGAATCCAGCCATTGGTTTTCTCACGGCCATCGGTAGTGGGCGTGATGTCAGATGAAAAGAACCCGCAATATTTTAGGGGTGCACTTATGAATATGAACGGCGTAATGCTATCTGCATAGAGAAGCCGATCTTGCAGCTGCGAGGCAGGTAAACGTTATAGCTTCGATGTTGCCAACTTTTACTTTTTGCAGGCACTTTTTCCAAAATGTATGCCATCAATAATAATTCACGTAGATAAACAAAATGCCCTTGATTTAAAAATATATTTATACTATAAGGATTCGAAAAAAAACTGAACAACTCTTTGAAAAATCTTTATACTTGATCAAGTCAAGCCAATTATCCAATTCGAAATTTTATCTACATTTTACAAGTGCAAATCTAATGTCCATTTTGAATTCAGTGGGTGACGGATCTATACGCGTCCTTACACTAACCCTCTTGGGAAATCTTTGGGGCTATTAAAAATTATCAACCTTATCTTAAGAAGACGTGATATGCAAATTAAGTTTATTATACATAGTTCAGGTTCGCTTACTAGAGGGATAGATAGTAGAACGTTGGTGAGGGAGTTAGAAAGTGAGCTGGTTAGAAAGTTAGTTAACTAAAGGTGACAAGTGAGATACAAATCGAAGAATACCAAAAAATAGTTTAGAAAGTCCATGGGAGAGATTAAAGACAGGAAGGTGATATTTGAAGGATTAAGCCTTAATTAATAAGAAGACTGCGTACAGTTCAGGGATTGTCTTTTTCATATTAGGTTTGATATTTAAAGTATTAAAGAGGTTAAGTGGCCTATAGTTATATATCTACCGTGTAAAGTAATTTTAGGGTATTGGATCGCATATTTTAAAGTGGTTGATTTATTAGATGTATTCTTTCAAAACTCGATTCTCGTCTCCTCCCATTGTTGACTGATTGGAACATCCTATTTATTGTGTTACGTTGAATTGTGTTCGAGTCGATTAAAGTGCTAAATGAAATAATTGGAAATTATCATGTCGAATCATCCTTCACTTCCTTCCACACCTTTAGCTGGATCTCAGGGTAGACAGGAAAGGGGGTTATTACAAGTGGAGAACATGTGAGTGTATCTATCATGAGACCGTTATGAATTTAGACGATTGTTAAAGGATGACATTGCGATTATAAGATGCATTAGTGAATTGGAGGTTTTGTAAAGTTTCCATCAGAATCTACGGGTTAGAAGGAAACTCGCGTATTTAGATATAAACATCTAATTGAAACAGATGAGGCCTACTTTTGGAGTGTGAAGTTGCGTGGCTGTTCTTCAAAGCCGCCTGTTCAAGTTAAGTACAAATTAATTACTTTGTGGATAGTGAAGTGGCGCTCCTATCCGGCAGGACAGAACCCGCGTCCTTTGGATCTTAAGCCGAGTAACTTAACCACTAGACCAAAATGATCACTTCAGTCTGGAGGTTGCTACTGGCTTATAAAAATGATACCTCTACAATGATTCAGTTGTTATAATTTCACTCCCATTACACATTTACCAGTGAGATTTTGAGATTAGATTAAATAAAAGTTGTTAAGAGTCTTGCAACGTTATTTTGATCATGTACTCGTCGATACTAGTAAGAATTCCGGTTTTCTTTTTAAATTTAATGTAGTTGGTTATTAATCTGTTTCATTGTATAACATCTAAAAGACTTTATTAATGATGAAGGTATAATTTGATGATTTGTTGATTTTAATTCTTATAAATATCAAATTTTATTAACTTCAACATTTGATTGTAATCAAAATGATCCTAGAATTTTCCTATACCTATGATCTATTTCCTTTAAAAGGAAAATATCGCGGAAAAAAAGTTACCCATAAAAATAAGGTTTAAAATGCTTCTACGAGAGTACGGCAAAAATATGTTTGTATACAAATACATTTATTTATAGTTTACTTTTCTCTCACTCTTACAGAATTTCATGAGATTAAAATTTTCGGGCACCTAGTTTTCTAAATGAAAGCATTTTTTTTTTTTTCCTTGAGAAATAAAATAATTTTATCAATATTTTAAAATATTTTTTAAAGTTATGTTTTTTGATTAAAAGTAAACAAATTACAACTCGGTTAAATTACACTAAGCCATAGAAAAATAAAATATAAACCAATGCAAAATCCCTTCCTGTACACTCAAGAACACGAAAGTCCAGCAGTGTCAACCGGAAACTAATTAACTCAAAACACCGCTCATCCGGGTCTACAGACCGTACTCTAATCTTCCGCTTTAGAATGACCGGCTAACGGAATTGCCCATTAATCCAATTACCCATTAGGGGCTATTAAACAAAACGAATATTACATGAACTGGAACTCCAAAAGGCACGTATGGCAGTAACGAGATAAAAATTCACGGAATTTTGAAGTTACTTTTGTTTTTATTTCAGTTTTCTCAATTTAACTGCCATCGGTATTTAATTTTAATGGAGTGGGGTTCTTTTTAGGTAATGTAACTTTATATTTGAGTCTTGAAATATTCTTTACTTTTATGACCGTTCATATGATTAAGGATGAATGATGTGAGCTCATTTCACTGGTAGGGGACGCTTTGAATTGGTATCACGTGATAGTTGGTAGGAGGATCCCCTTTTTATTGGTAGTACTTTATATTTATGGTTTTGTTTATAATGAAAAATGAAAAAGACGGAGGAAAATATCGCGTTATGGTGCTGAAGTAATTTGATAAACTCCAATAAGCCGCAATATATATATATTATAAAAAAATGTAATGAAAATTTCGAAATATTCCATTTAAATTCTCCATTTATACCAAACAGAAGAAAATGATTAAAAATCAGCAACAAATAATTTCGCACACAATTGCAGTAATTTACTCATAGGTGATCTTTTTTGTTATTAACATTATGTAGGATATATAATACAAATAACAGTACATGTGATAAAGAGTATAAATTATGTATTGGATGATGCAATTTTCAGCTGGTAGATGACAACTTAATAATTTATATTTCGAGTAATCACAAAGAATATATTTAAATGATAATTGAACTACTACTCCACAATTTTTTTGTTATAACCCAGCTTAGCTTTAGAGAGCGCTTTGAAAGCGCGGGAATGTAAAGGCGGTATTCACACCCAAACTCGAGAGACGGAACAAAAAGAACGAATATATAGCGACCTATTACAAGTTTCCCATGCAATATGCCATTTAAGTATTGTTACGATTTTGGTATTTAAAATGTGTTTATAATGTTAAATTATGTCAAAAGTACTATTCTGCTTGAAAAATAGTGTAGGATTAATGTTTATTGCAAGTAAACATGTGAATTAGATCAATTGCTATGGGACCTTGTAAATAACATGGGGCTCTTTGGGTATCTCGCCAAATTGGCGAGATATCATTTAGTTCGCGACAGTTTTGGCAACTTATTTTGTCACCAAATTTATTGCCAAGCGTTGCCAACTTTGGCGATATTGGCGATATTTGACGACTTCCGGTTCCGGGCGGTTCTCCTATTTTCTGGAATGTTCTACCACTTTCGCCGTGTCTATATAAGGCACACTGAAATGCAACATGGGGCAGTTGTTATTCAGATTTCTTGAAGCTCAGATGCGCCCGCAGCCTCTGTTACTTTGCGGGTGATTCCGTTGTGATTTATGCCGAAGAGAGTACGAAAACCTACGGCTTTGAATTTGATCTATTCCCCGTTGGATCAGTACATTGCGTTGTGTTACTGTTGTGTAGTATTACTGTGACTTTGGCTGTTCTTATGCCTTTCTGAACATTGTATTCTTCAGTGGGCTGATAATAAAGAACTGTTTTATCGCTGTCCTGATTAAAGTCTATTCAATCCCTGAACCCAACAGTGAAATTCGTTACAAATTGGTGTCAGAAATGGGATTGAATAGCGAAGATAAATGAAATGGCTGACTTCGATATTGAATCGGTGTCTGGACTGTGTGTTATAGAATTGCGAGAACAGTTATTGAATCGGGGCTTGCCTACAACTGGTCTGACAGAAGAGTTAGTGAAACGACTTAGAGACGCTATGGAGAGTGAACAAAGTATTAGAGAAGTGAGTGATGAGAGCTCGCCTGAAATAAGTGAACGAATTAAGACGGGTGGCGAAAAAGAGCCAGCAAGAGAAGAAAGAAAAAGTGAATCTGAAATAAATTTGAACCAACTGTTGGCGGCTATGATGGATATGAACTCTAACTTAAAAGAAATGAAGGCAGGTCAGAGAGAACAGAAAGGAAGATTATTAGAAGAAATGAAAAAAACCCAAGAGGAAATGAAAGCTAACATCATAAGCGTGATTAACACCAAGATAGATGTTATTGCAGACAAAGTGGACAAAAATGAAGAAAGACTTGGCGAAATTGAAAAGAATATCGAGAAGAATGAGGAGAGATTTGGCGAAATAACACTAGAAATTGGGAAATTAAAAGAAGCAATGAAGTTGATATATCTGCTGAAAAATCAAATTTCGCCAAAGAAAATATTCGGAACAAGAAGATCAACCCAATATCGCCAAGCCAAATATCAAGATCTCCACATATGATGGAAAGACATCATGGCAGGTATACAAAACCCAGTTCTCAATTGTAGCCAATGGAAATGGCTGGGATCCTGTTACCAAAGCTCGCCAACTGGCTGCATCTTGCGAGCGGAGGCTGCAGATGTCTTAAGAACAGTCCCGGAGGAAGAACAATTAAATTTGAAGCGCTCAGAGGCCCTAGAGCTACGTTTCGGCGAAAAATGTTTAAAGGACTTTAGTCGCCTGCAATTAAAATCACGCCAACAAAGACAGATGAGACTCTCCAAGATTTGGCGACAGATGTAGAACGGCTATCTCATCTCGCATTTGCCGATTGCCCAGCTGACGTACGAGACACTTTGGCTCTACAATACTTTATTGATGGCGTGAAAGATCCTGAAATTCAGAAGGCTCTCAGATTGGCGGAGTTAAAAGACTTGAAATCAGCTCTAGTGTACGGCCTGAAATACGAGGCTGCCCAACAAGCTTCAAGAAGGACAGACATCTGGTGAGGGAGCAGAAATAACCAATTCAGATCCTGGTATGGCGGATACTCTGAAAGAAATGCGTGATATTCTGTTATCCCTGAATGTCAAGTATAATAGAAACGCACAAAAGACGAAGGTAACGTGCTGGAGGTGCGGAGCCGAAGGACATGTTCAGCGGAACTGTCAAGCTCGCCAAGATCAACGAGAACGCACCTAGCAAAGACAGGAAAACTAGAACCCACAAAAACTAGAACATGCGTCTCGGGGCGGAGGTTGCCAGTAATAAAAAGCCCCATTTTGAGGTTTTTCAAATTTCTTCAGAAAGTGGCGGCGGAAATGGATTCTTCATTGAAGCCCATGTAAATAAATTACCCTGTCGTATGATCGTCGATACAGGGGCCAATGTCACCATCATGCGGGAAGATATTGCTCAACAACTTAATGAGAAAATCATCTGGACGCCGCCCTGCGTTACCCTCCAGACTGTGACCGGTGACAAAATTCCAATTATTGGCAAAATGAACATCAAGATAACCTTCGGAAATAACGCATATAGTCATACTGTCTATGTGGCTAAAATTACGGACAATTTTATCCTCGGACTGGACTTTTTAGAGAAATACAATTTTATTTTGAACTTTAAAGATAGCTCTTTGCATTCTACGACGGAAGATGTAACCCTTTTTCGGAAAGGAGTAAGTGAAATCAAACCCTGTTATCGAATAATTGCTTCATCGGATTTCACCATACCGGCTAGGCAAGAACTAATATTGAAGGGATATACAGACCAAGAGAAAAATTTTCGACTTGGAGTCCTTGAATTTCCTGATTCGAGAATTTTCCAAAAGGGGTTTTAGTAGCTTCAACACTTGTAGACATTACAAAAAAAGCCATACCAGTAAGATGTGCCACCGTAAGTGATAAACCGAAAATTATTAAGAAAGGTAAGGTGTTAGCCACATGTACCCAGTGACCTGTGTTGAGAGAAGTTCGTTCCAAACATCAAATGTGTCATCTGAAAATTAACGGAGGATTTGCTAAAAACCACAGAATTAACTCAGAAACAGAGAAGAGCTGCAGAGAAAATGCTTCGTGAATTTAAGGAACTGGTTCCCAAGTCATCCGAGGAGTTTGGAAGAACAAATTTAACAAAACACCGAATTGACACAGGTAATCATCCTCCTATTAAACAACATCCTCGAAGATTACCATTTGCCAAAGTGGAAGAGGTAAAAGATCTTTTAAAGGATATGCAAGCAAAGGGCGTCATTGAACCTTCTACTAGTCCCTGGGCCTCTCCCATCATTGGTCCGAAAAAAAGACGGTTCAACGAGATTCTGCGTGGACTACCGTCGTTTAAATGACATCACCAAGAAAGACAGTTACCCTCTTCCCCGAATAGATGACACCCTAGACACATTATCTGGAAATGTGTGGTTCTCTACTCTTGATTTAAAAAGTGGCTATTGGCAGGTAGAGATGGATCCCGTAGATCGTGAAAAGACCGCATTTACAACAAGCGGACAAGGACTTTGGCAATTTAAAGTTATGCCTTTTGGTCTATGCAACGCACCTGCTACTTTTGAGCGCCTCATGGAGACGGTGTTGAGAGGACTCTCTCCTGAAGCTTGTCTTATTTACCTAGATGACATAATTATTGGGGCGAGATTTTGAAGAACATCTTAGCAATCTGAGGAAGGTGCTAGAAAAATTGAAACAAGCCAATTTGAAGTTAAATCCAGCAAATGTAATTTATTTCGCCGTGAAGTGAGCTACCTCGGACACATAATTTCGGCTGAAGGCGTAAGAACTGACCCCGAAAAGTGGCAGCGGTTAAAGAATGGAGCCAACCTCGGAATGTGAACGAGTGGACAAACTTCTTAGGGCTCTGCACTTATAATAGAAGGTTCGTAAAAGGGTTTTCTTTAATCGCAAGACCACTTCTTAGGTTAACTGAGCACAAACGGCCATTTGTATGACGAGGAATGTGAGGTAGCATTTACCAGCTTGAAGGAGGCTTTAACATCCGCGCCTATTTTATCTTATCCGGATCCTGATAAACAGTTTATCTTAGATACGGATGCCAGCCATGCAAACGTAGGAGCAGTGTTATCTCAAGAAATCGACGGCCAAGAACGTGTCATCGCTTACTGGAGTAAGTGCCTGTCGAAGCCGAGCGAAATTATTGCGTCACCAGGAAAGAATTACTTGCCATCGTTAAGCTTTGAAAATTTTCACAGTTACGTTTACGGCGAAAATTCCTGCTCCGAACAGACCATGCATCTCTCACATGGCTTTTGAATTTCAAGAACCAGAGGGACAGATTGCTAGGTGGATACAGAAACTCCAGGAGTACGACTTCGACATCCGACACCGCAAAGGATCCTTGCACGGAAATGCAGACGCCTTGTCCAGGAAACCCTGTTCAGGAATTGTCGCTTTTGCTCTACAGCTGAGATGAAATATGGGAAAACGGTGCCGGTTGTGCGCCAGATCACTGCGTCAGCTACATCACATTTAGACCCTTGGAGTGATGAAGAAGTTCGCGAAGCACAAATGAAGGATCCTGACCTAAAACCCATTATTGAACGCATGGAGTCGTCTAGTGTGAGACCCTCTTGGCAAGACATCTCTAGTTTAAGTCCTGGTATCAAACGGTATTGGGCTCTTTGGGATTCTCTTCACATTCGAAACGGCGTCCTGTATAGAAAATGGAATCCGAAGATGGCAAAACATCAAGGTGGCAGTTAGTACTCCCTCGATCACGAATACCTGACGTACTAAAGGAATTACACAATAGTTCAACAAGTGGCCATTTCGGAGTTATGAAGACCATGCAGAGAGTTCGAGAGCGGTTTTATTGGAATAACGTAAGAACTGATGTCGAAAAATGGTGCAAGTCCTGCGATACCTGTGGAGCCCGTAAAGGACCGAACAGACGTAGTCGCGGAAAGCTACACCTATACAATGTAGGGGCACCATTCGAAAGAATTGCGTTCGACATCTTGGGACCTTTTCCACGATCAAAGACAATAACCGATACATTTTATCTGTCATGGATTATTTCACGAAATGGCCTGAGGCATATCCGATTCCCGATCAGGAAGCGACAACTGTTGCAGAAGTGTTAGTGGAGAATTGGATTTCAAGGTTCGGAACACCCCTTCAACTCCATTCCGATCAGGGGAGAAATTTCATTTCTGCTGTCTGCCAAGAACTTTGTAAAATCCTGGGAATCGATAAAACACGAACAACCCCTCTACATCCACAATCGGATGGGATGGTAGAAGATTTAATTGAACGATCCTGAATAGTCTCTCTCACCTTGTTTCAAATAACCAACAAGACTGGGATCAGAAACTACCGCTGTTCCTGCTGGCTTACAGAAGTGCCGTCCATGAAACTACCGGCTTTACACCCTCAAATATGCTCTTTGGTCGTGAACTCCGTCTCCCCTGTGATCTCGTATTCGGACGTCCACCGGATGCGCCTTCTTCGCCTGAAGACTATGTTGAGAATCTCCAGGCACGGTTAGAAGACGTTCATCAATTTGCCCGAGGTCGCATTAACATCGCGACGGACAAGATGAAGATCCGATACGATGCAAGAGCTACAGGACATACATTTAACGAAGGTGACAAGGTTTGGTTCTGGAACCCGTACCGACGTAAAGGACTTTCTCCGAAGCTTCAAACATCGTGGGAAGGGCCTTATACAGTTCTAAAAAGACTGAACGACGTCGTGGTTCGAATCCGTAAGTCTACGAATGCTAAGCCTAGAGTCGTTCATTACGATCGCTTAGCTCCGTATTATGGTAACAATACTTAGTTTAGGGATCAATTTAAACCATGGTTTCATCACCTTCAACCATTTCCTTTTGAAATAGTCCTGTAAAAGTTAGTTTTTTATTTTTTATGTTGAGTATACTTTCATTGTCATTTGTTTATCTTATATTTAAAATAATATAATTGTTTGATTTAAATGGCTTTCTGCTCAAGTGTACTGCCCGAGACGTGCAGTCTTTGAGGAGGGCAATGTTACGATTTTGGTATTTAAAATGTGTTTATATGTTAAATTATGTCAAAATTACTATTCTGCTTGAAAAATAGTGCAGGATTAATGTTTATTGCATGTAAACATGTGAATTAGATCAATTGCTATGGGACCTTGTAATAACATGGGCTCTTTGGGT
>BMAO01002933.1:0-29743 GCA_019973975.1 Trichonephila clavata
ACATCCTTCCACAGATTGCAGTCTGGAGCAGAAATGCGTTAATTGTTCACAGCCTCATTCTCCAATTCAAAACTGTGCCCTAAATGGAAGATCGAAAAAGAAATACAACCATTAAAACTAATAAAAATATATCATATGCAGAAGCCCGAAAATTAATAGCCCACAACATCTCAAACCTACGCTCAGGTTGCCAAATTTATAACTGTAAGCAATTTCACACAAACGGATGAAAATATAACAAAAATAATTTGTCCACCTATAAAATTACTTCAACCAACTTCATCCCTCTTGAAACAAAATACATCAATATCCTCATCATCGTCAACCCAAACAAACCTCTTGCCTGCCGCCTCTTCAATAGCAGATACAGTGTCGGAACCTGTACTTTCCACCACCAATAATATGTTTTCACCTATTGAATCGTCTTCCAAATCAACTATTCAACCTTCTTCTGTTGTTGATGAAAATCCCACCTGTACAACATCTAATACCATAGCTGCTACCTCAGAATCCAATAACTTAGCATCAACAGATGCATTTTCTGTATCTCAGGTTTCAAAACGTCGTAAAACAAAGCTTCCTACCAAAAAATTATCTAACACTGGAAAACCAAAAATAGAGATAAAAATGGCACCCCATAAACGAAAAAAAGCTCACCTATTCAGGACACCTCAGATGAGGACATGATAATGTATGACGTAGAAGAAGAGGTGGAAACGCCGAAAAAGAATATAATAAAACACTTGTCGGAAGAGTACTGGAAAATGAGTGCTGGAGACAGGAGGAATATTTACACGTTATTACTCCAAGAAAGCGTGTAGAAGAAACTGAAAGGAATTTATTAACCCCGAAGAAAAACAGAAAGTGAAATTATTCAATCATACTTGGTGGGGGTAATCCCCACCAAAATCTTGTTATATAAATACTTTTACCTAGATATAAAACAATTTTTTTCTTTAAATTATTTTAATCTTATTTGACTTGGTGGGCATCCCCACCAAAATCTGTTTGCTGTATATATGTGTGAACTTTTATATGTGAGTATTTTTAGTGATTTTTAATATTTTAACAATTGATTGGCGCAGCTTAGCCGAAAATCGGCTCTTGCGCATTAAACCCTACACTCACTCACTCGGCTTGGACCATGCCCGGCAGCACGTTATGGGGGTTTCTCGCCGTCTAGCTTTGAAGAATCCTCCGGCGTTACACTGGGCACGTTAGAAAAGTGTGGGAATTCGGGTCTGGCCCAATGGAACTGGAAGAATCCGTGCTTTTGCCAAAAATGGAGACAACAAACGGGAATTCAGATTTGGTTATGGAAAGCCTTTTGACTCCAGCGCCAAAAAAGATCTCCCTTTCCTGGGCTGATCGTGTCAAATCCTCGACACTGTCGACCGGAAGTCTCCATTCGTCTAACTCCCACCAAGGAGGAGCAACAAATTGCAAACTCACGTTTTTTCATAATGTCAAAAACTGATACCTTTTCGAATGTTTCACATTTTTTAATTCAAAGGCAATAATATCTAGTGTAGGTGAGGTTAAAACTATACTTAAAATGCGTTCGGGGGATCTTTTTATCGAAGTGTC
Organism: Trichonephila clavata; assembly: GCA_019973975.1. Classification (NCBI taxonomy): domain Eukaryota; kingdom Metazoa; phylum Arthropoda; class Arachnida; order Araneae; family Nephilidae; genus Trichonephila; species Trichonephila clavata. The sequence goes on from BMAO01002933.1 coordinate 1,588, forward strand.
GTCATCAAAACAGGCTTTAGCTCTTGCTAGCCTAAAAACGATCGGCACACTTTGACGTTAACGTTAAGCCACATACAAGTTTGAAATTCTCTCGTGGCGTAATCTCCGCAGCCCCTCAGGGGCTCACCTTCTTTAGGTGAGTACGGGTGTCACAATCTCGAGGTGCCCTAGTGATCTTTTCCTTTTCCCAAGGGTTTACTGTCTTTAGTAAACACGGGATTCACGAACCCTGGACACCCTAGTGATCTTCTCTATTTTCGACCCTCTTACTTGTCATCCAATTTTCCTTTTACTTCTTTCCCGTCGAGACCACAGACAAGTGTTTTACAATAAACATTGTTATATTTGTTGATAAATTTTTAATTATTGGATATATTACAATTCATTAAAATATTTTGGTTTACATTTTGTAATGCGTTAGTTTTGTTTCTTCTTTAGTTCCCTTAAATGTTTTGATTCGTATATATTTTTATATTTGATTACGCATTTTTGTATTTCTTTTATACAGAATTAAATTAATTTCATTTATACCTTATTTTCCCCCAATTGTTTCGAATTTGGTTTGTTTTTGACTAACACCGTTGTTTGTCAACCCGCATGTTTGCCGTGTGCGGCGTCCCGTAAGGACGAAAATGGTGTTCTGGGGATACCTTTGCGTTCCCTTTGGCCCACGCTTCGCTGTAGACGGGTGGAAGAGTTAGCCCGCTCCTGTCAATCTGCTGGTGATACATCTGTTTGGTGTCCACGGAGACCCATTGCTATAGGGTTAGAACTGTAGATTAAGGGGGCAGGTTTACCTATTGGATCCTCGCCCTGATGCTGTAGTACTATATTCTGGGTGTACTCCAGGTAAGCGCCGTGCCTGGTGTTTGCCAGTTGACCGGCACACTGCCTCCCTTGTTGGAATCCGTGGTGGGTGAAGGCACACCAGAATAAAGTTTGTTTCGCATTTATGGATCCGAATATGCTGTTCACAGGTAAAGGCCTTATTTTACCCACAATTGCCATTGATAATATTGCTGCACATTCTCGATTTTTAATTCTATCACTACCGAACAATGAAATGTCACAGAAATCTCCGTTTATAATTCAAAAAGTTTTGACAGGGATAGGTGGAGAGCCAAAATCCATCGAAAAATTACGATCTGTTGACTTATTGATTGAAACTAAATCTGCCTTACAAAGTAAATCTTTCCTAATGGCGAAAACCTTTTTAGATTCCCCACTAACAGTAAGTCCTAGCAAATCTTTAAATTCTTGTCGTGGTGTCATCTCCGAAACAGATCTTTTGTGTGCTTCTGAAGCAGAAATCCTGGAAGATCTTGCTGATCAGGGTGTTACCCAGGTCAGAAGAATTACAATAAAAAAAGACACTTCACTTTTCCCCACTAAACATTTAATTCTAACCTTCAATAGCCCTAACTTACCATCAAACATTAAAGCTGGCTACCCTTAACTGTAAAATCCGTCCCTATGTACCGAATCCTCTGCGCTGCTTTAAGTGCCAGAGGTTCGGTCACTCTCACACTTCTTGCCTTAGACAATTAACGTGCTCTAGATGTGCATCTGTTGGACATGCTTCCTCAGATTGCAATCTAGAGCCGAAATGTATAAACTGCTCACAGCCCCATTCATAGGATTCTAAATTATACCCCAAATGGAAAATAGAGAAACAGATACAGGAAATCAAATAAAAATAAAAATATTTCATATCCAGAAGCACGTAAATTAATAGTTCCACAATTACCTCAAACTTATGCTCAAATTGCCAAACCCTCTACTATAAATAATTCTACACAAATCGATGAAAATATAACAAAAATAAAATGTCCAACTTTAAATTTACTTAAACCAATTTCATCCTCCCAAAACCAGATATATCAACATCCACTCCTGCTGTTTCCACATCATCTTCAACCCAAGCACACCTCTTGCCCTCAATATCTTCAATAGCCTTTACAGTGTCATAAACTCAGCCACCGACTCCTATTTCTAATTCAGTACTTACCACCACCAATAATATGTTCACCCCCATTAAATCATCCTCAATCACATCCGCTTCCACATCACTCTCTTGTACTCAACCCCCTTCTGCATCTACAACACAGGATTCGAAACAAAATTCAAAATTTCGGGAAAGAAAACAAATTATTAAAAAAAATAAACGATGCAAAAATAGAAATAAAAATGGCACCACACAAACCACGGAAAAGTACACCCTAACAGGATACCTCGGATGAAGAAATGATAGAATATAATGAGGATGAATTGGTTCTACCGAAATATTACCATATTGATATTCCGTCTTCTCACATTATTACACCTACTCGATATAAAACTGGCAAAAAGTAGTAGTTCTCTCTTTTACAGTTTACATTACCAGCAAATGGCTAAATTTTTTTTTAATATAGATTTTTACTTTTGAATTTTTCTGCTTTAACCTTTCTTGACTTTGTGGCAGGGTTCGTCCCCCCACCAAAATGTTTGTTCCTTTATTTTTTGAATCGAATTTTAATTTTACTTTGTACTATTGAAACAGTGTTCTTGTCGGCATTTTAAGATATTTTAAAACGTTTTGAATATTTTAATGAATGTTTGGTGCAGTATAGCCGGCCTCGGCTCTTGTGCCAATAAACCCTACAATCACAATCACAATCACAATCACTCAGTAATCTCCACAGGGCTTTATATAACGTGTCCACCGAGGAAATATTAGAAAATATGGCTGACCAAAAAGTCTGCGTACTCAGGCGAATCACCATAAGGCGGGATGGTCAGGTGCTGAATACAAAGCACCTTATCCTGACCTTCGCTACGCCTGATCTTCCACAGTCTGTCAAGGCAGCCTACCTCAACTGTCCGGTAAGACTGTACATACCGAATCCACTACGTTGCTTTCAGTGCCAGCACTTTGGTCATTCTAAGATCACATGCCGAGGCCAACCAACCTGCGCTCGCTGCGCAGAAGTTGGGCATGAAAGCGCTGACTGTACAGCTCGAGAGAAATGTGTAAATTGTAAAAGAGACCACCCTTCGTATTCAAGATCCTGTCCAACATGGTCAACCGAGAAAGAAATGACTGCTGTTAAAATAAAAAATAAAATATAGTATCCAGAATCTCGACATTTTGTTACCTCACGCACGCCAGTTTCTGGAGTTAGTTACGCAGCTATGGTCAAAAAGACAACTTCAATAGCAATTCAAACAAATATCCCTGCATTACCTATTTCTGACTCACCCTACACAAACACACATAAATACAAGTGATCCAGCAGATACAGTTAAACCTGTATCGCCTACAAAAAAAGTTAAAAGCAAAAAAATCCGGATAAAGGAATCTAGGGTATTAATCAAATAAAAAAAGAGGTCGAACCTCTCGAAAAAAACCCATGATATACCAGAAGACGGCATGATGGAAGTTCGTGCATCAGGAGATGATGAAAGTTTAATGTCTGATTTCCCCCCCCCAAACCGTCGACTTCATGCTCCTTATAAGAGGCGCATACTAAAACCTGATGGCCTCCTTTGTTTCCTGGAACAGCCGTGGACTAAGAACTCGACTAGATGATCTCAAATCTATCATTTCCACTTACCAGCCCGCATGTGCTCTTCAGGAGACTTTTCTGAAGAGTATCATGACAATGCGAGTGCGTGGTTATAATTGTTTATGACGGGATGTAGATGGCAATGCATCCCAAACAGGAGGTGTATGCCTTTTCACGTCCCATCTTTATCCCAGTAATGTCGTCACACTTCACACATCATTACAGGCGTGGCTGTACGGATACATATCCATTCTTTAGTCACAGTCTGTTCTGTTTATTTACCACCCAATGATGTTGTGCCGCAAGTGTATTTGAATCAATTAGTCAGTTAACTGCCAGCTTCTTTTATTTTGCTCGGTGACTTTAATGGACACAGCCCTCTTTGGGGGCAGGATGGTACAAATTCTCGTGGGCGGCAGATTGAACAGTTGATCTCTGATCACTGTCTCTGTCTGCTTAACAACGACGAGAAAACGTATTTCCATGCACCCACGAGGACATTTCACTCCCTCGATCTTGCCATTTGTTCACCAACACTGCTACCGATGTTGAATCTTGAGGTTGAACGAGATCTATACAATAGTGATCATTTCCATCTCCTAGTCTCGCAAATTAATGGTGCGAGGGCACAATATCACCCTCCCACATATCATTTTCATCATGCTGACTGGGATAAATTCACACGGCAGCGGTTATCACTGGCACACTGGTCCAGAGCAGGGAAGTTGATGATGCCATATTTAACGTCACTGAAGCTATTCGAATTGCTGGCGATGCAGCCATTCCGAAAACATCTTATTCTATTCGGAAGCTGTGCAAACCATGTTGGAATTCTTCCTGCCAACAAGCAAAAAAGGAACAAAGGAGGGCGTGGGGTATTTTCAGGAGATACCCCACCACAGAAAATCTCATAGCGTTCAAACGTGCAAAAGCGTCAGCTCGTAGAATTCGGCATCAAACTCAGAGAGAATCTTGGATCCAGTATGAATCTTCAATAACATCGTCCACTACAAGTCAGAAGTTATGGAGAAAGGTGAAAGCCGCGAATGGCCTTTATCGGGACTTTACCATTCCGATATTGGAAACATCGTCGGGTACTTACTCGTCGCCTGTTGATGTGGCGAACTTGATTGGCTAAACATTTACTAGTGTATCCAGCTCCGACTCGTATAACCCTGTATTTCAGGCGACTAAGAGTCGTTTAGAGTGGACACCCATCAACTTCAGGTGTCGACAGCCTGTACCATACAACTGTAACTTTGAAATGTGGGAATTGAAGAGGACCTTATCGTCGGCCCATAATACTAGTCCAGGTCCTGACGAATATCTTATGAATTGCTTCGCCAATTAAACAAGGATTCACTAGTAAGACTCCTGTACCTATTCAACCGAATATGGAGGGAGTAGGTGTATCCTACTCAATGTGGCAAGAAGCTATAATGATTCCCATCCTAAAACCTGGAAAAGATCCAAAGAACCCTCTCAGCTATCGACTGATAGCACTCACGAGCTGCCTTTGTAAGACACTAGAACGTATGGTCAATGCCCGTTCTCGTCTATCAGTTAGAAAATAACCGATGCTTTCCTCTATTTCAGAGTGGATTCCGCAAGGGAAGGTGTACTCTTGATTATATGATATTGCTGGAAAGCAAAATAAATGCTTTTGTCCGGATGAACCATCTGGTTTCTATCTTCTTCGAGATTGAGAAGGCATATGATCGTACTTGGCGCTATGGGATTCTTCGCACTTAACATGATTACGGTTTTAGAGGCAATTTGCCAATATTTATAAAAAAAACTTTTTAAATCTCCGCACTTTAGAATAAGACTGGGTGGCACTCTCTCTCTTCTTCTTTTACTCAAGCTGAGGGTGGGCCTCATGGGAAAATTTTGAGTGTCACCCTTTTTATATGTCATAATTCACCCATTTTAAATATTTTATCGCCCTCTATACAGGCTTCTTTATACGTTGATGACCTGCAAATCAGTTGTGAAGGCTCAGACATGCGACATGTTGAGTGGAAGTTGCAAACAGCCGTCAACAACATTTTGAAATGGTGAGACACAAATGGTCATAGTATTTCTGCCAGCAAGAGTTGCTGTGTGCACTTTTGCTACAAACGGGGTATTCATCCCGACCCCGAAATCCGCATTAGTGAGGTACAAGTTCCCGTAGTCTCTGGCGTACGGTTCCTCGGAGTAATTTTCAACCGCCGACTCAATTTGCTTCCACATATCTTACATTTGCGGAAGAAGTGTGAAAGTCTTTAAACCTCTTGAAGGTGTTGTCCAATAGCTCTTGGGGGTCGGATCGAACATCATTATTTAGAGTATATCTATCAATCGTAATTTCTCGCATCGACTACGGATGTGCATTATACGGATCGGCGTGCAACTCTGCTTTGAAAAAACTTGACCCTGTCCACCATATGGCATTGAGAATCTGCTCTGGTGCGCTTTGCACATCGCCAGTGCAGAGTCTCTAAGTCGATTCAAACCAGCTTCCTCTGGATCTACGACAGAGGAAGCTTTCACTTACCTATTATTTTAAGATCTTGTCCGTGCCTTCCCATCCTTTAAAAAACGTGTACCTCAGTGCCAGCATGAAGAGACTATATGATGCCCGGCCATCTAACATCCGGCCATTTTTAAATAGGATAAAGCTCATGCTCTCTGATCTCGACCTATTTAACGTGGATATTCAACAACGAAACCTTTGGCGATTCCCACCTTGGAATATCCCACGTTTCCACTATATAAACCCTTTTGATTCGTGCATTAAAACCACTATCCCAGCTGTCGTTTTCCAGCGCATTTTCGCTTACCATCGCAGTCGGTATAGTGCATATACGCCCATATTTACAGATGGTTCAAAACGTACAGATTACGTTGGCTGTGGAGTGGTGATTGAAGATAATATGCACGGTTATAGGCTCGATACTTCTTGCAGCATTTTCACTGCAGAAGCTTTCGCCATTTGCCGTGCTCTTCAATTTATCGACTCCAGTATGCCTCGTAAATACTGCATCTATACTGACAGCATGAGTATCCTGGAAGCGCTTGGAAACTATGACGATTGGTCTGATACAGTGGTATGTACTATACTCGACCTCACTAGTCGATTATGCAGCAAGGGCTTCAATATAGCCTTTTGCTGGCTTCCAAGCCACGTAGGTATCATGTGCAACAAGCAGGCAGACAACGCGGCTCGGTCAGCGACGACCTTCCTGCCGCTAGAAGTTCCGTTTTCGGACATGAAGCACGTCTACCGGCATCACATTTTTACAGCATGGCAGGAATCATGGAGTCAGCAGTTGGATAACAATCTGTACTCTGTGAAACCTGTCATAGGAGCATGGCCTGTAATGCCATTGCAAAGGACTGATGTCAAATTGACTTGACTTCGCATTGGTCATACTCGCTTGACGCACAGACATTTGTTGTTGGGGGAAGATGCTCATCAATGTCCTTCATGTAAAGTCTTGTACACAGTGCGTCTCATTTTGATTTACTGGCCAGTTTTTAACCATCATCACATTACTTTTTTTCATACATCTGTTTTATCCTTGTCTGACTTGGTGGGGGAAACCCCCCACCAAAATCTGTTTGCCTTTATTTTTAAAATTGGGTTTTTATATTTAATTTGACAAAATTATTTTAAACTGTTTTAACTTTAATTTTTATGTATATGCATGCAGGGATGCACATATAAAATATATACATATATATTTATATTTCATCTGCATTTTTAAAAATATCTTAACAAACGTGTGGCACAGTTTAGCCAAAACTGGCTCTTGCGCCATTAAACACTGCACTCACTCACTCGTCTGAACATTTTTGGCACGAATGGACGAATGCGATCCATTTGCATGTCCCAATGGAGTGTGACTTGAGGCTGTCCCACCGGTAAAGGCTGTAGCACTAGGGAAGTTGGACAAGAACCAGGTAAAATATCCTGTATTTGGGAATCTTTCTGCTGCTCTTTAGCCATCTTGTTGAAGTAGACCACAGATGGTATGTCGATGGTTGAGATATGAATGTGCGATGAAGCGTCGGCCACCACATTCTCAGACCCTTCAGTTACGGAATGTCAGTTGTGAATTGCCCAATTAGATCCAAGTGTCGGAGCTGTCGTGGAGTGCATTTATCTTCCTTCTGCTTAAATGCATACACCTGACACTTGTGATATGTAAAAAGGGTGTGAAACTCCATCCTTCCACCATATGCCGCAAGTATTTAATGGCCATATTAGCTGCCAGTAGCTCTCTGTCATACGCACTGTATCTCTACTGCCCTTGAGACAGATTTTTCGAGAAGAATTCGAGAGGTTGCCACCCTTTAGAAGTTTGCTGGTGGAGTGCAGCCCCTACTGCTGTGTCCGATGTATCCACCACAATGGCAAAGTGATGCATCCGTTGAGGGGTGGTATAAGACTGTGGCCTTTGCAAGATCTTTTTTGCTCTTCTCAAATGCAGCAGCAGGTTCTTCAGACCATAAAATAGGTGTCAGGTCATTCATTTTGACTCCCTTTAAATAGTTGTTTAACACCACTTGTGTTCTAGCAGCGTGCGGTAAGAAACATCCATAAAAATTGCAGATTGCTAGGAAACGACGAAGCTCCTTTACAGTCTCTGGTTTGGGAAAGCTCGTATTTGCTGCGACTTTCTCTGGTAATGGAGAAACACCTTCATCCCCCAGAAATTTCAGTGAAGTTTCGCTGAGCACACTCTTGGAGGCATTCAGCAACACGCCGTATTCCTCGAAACGTTGGAATACTTGCTTGAGATGGCTTAAGGGGTCTCAGGGGTGTTAAAAATGTTTCGAGAGCACAAAATATGAACAATTTTCGACTAGAAATAATTCTTTGAGGTTAAAATGAAATAATTTGATTCTTTTACACATTTTTTATAAAGGAATAAAGTTTCAAAAAAGTATAAAATGTCTAAAATATAATCATAATTTTAAAAATAATAAGCACATAAATATAAGAAAATTTTTTGTAAGAAACAAATAGTAAGTTTTACGACGCGCATGATATTTTCTGAAATAATAATTCTAATTACTAGCAATAAGTTGATTTATAAAGTCAAATATATCCTTATTAGATGGTAGCGATTAGATATAAAAAGAATAAAAAATAATATTTTTTAAAAATAAAAAAAGTACATTTTTAAAATTTTTTTCAAAAAATTTAATTTTTTTGAAATTTTTCAAAAAATTACAAATATGTAATACTATAAATAGCTAGGATTCAAAGATTATGATAGAGTTTATAATTCTGTAAAGTTTTATGCATCAAAGTATGATAGTTTTTGAAACGCAATGCGCGTAAGTGAAAAAAACACAAACTGAGAAAAAAGGCTTTAGTTTTAAATTGAATTTGAGAAAATAAATTTTTAAATTTACACGCTAAAATGCTCCAGGATCATAGGATATGCCTTCCTGTTGCTCAAACAGCTCAATTTCTGTACTCTTTTTAATTTTTTTATCTCTCCAAGCTTCAAACGATGACGTTGAGCTCCTCTTTCTTGACGTAAAGATTCGACGATTGTCACGTTCAGCCAGGGACACACAAACATTTTTGTTAATTTTTAAGCCAAATTTCTCTAAAATAGTAATACGTATTTGATTTCCATCATTAAAAATGCTGGTTGCTAGATTTGCAGCAATCTCTGCAATCTGAAGGCTAGAATCAATCGTCTTCGAACAAAACTTCCAGATTAATGAATTTAAACTTTCATTAGGATTCTGTGTCTTACCTCCTAAGCATTTCTTCAGGAGTGCCAGATGAGATAAGTCTGCAAATATACAGGCTTAATTACATCTCGAACAGCTTTCGCAACTGAGGGTTTGTGTTTATAATTTTGTAAATTATTATTAATTGCGGCATTATACTTACACTATGTATTTGGATTTGTAGGACAAAATCAGTGCATCGGTTCATCATCGGTGCTGCAAGAATGACCCCAAACAGCCCAAATGGCTTTCCGCATTTCCTTTACACTAGTAGAATTGCATCGAATAGCATTACCATAGTAATGCGCAAGCTTATCAATTAAACTATCAGTTAACCTACCTTTACCGCCTATAGTTTTACCATCAGATAATTTCTTCTTACCATATACTAATTTAAGCTTCCTAAGCCTTGTACTCATTCTCTTTTGCACATGGCCTACACATTCTATTTTCTGAATAAGATGGCATCGCCGTATGGATTGTTTTCAGAAAGGGCATTGAATGTTTTTGTGTCGCCATCTCCTATGTAGTTCGAATATTTCAGGTTGTGAAGCTTTTCTGATCGATTAAAAATCCTCAACATCCCGTCAACCTCCATCTTACCAGCAGAGCCAGAATAATTTTTTCTACGTGAAATCTTATGCGCTCTTTTCCATTTATTGTACTTGATACCAAACTTTACCCCTTTATAACTGTCGCTTCATTTGCAAAATGAGGACAACACTTCCCTATCCAAAACCTTACCTGTTTCGGCCCCATTAGAGTACATACTCCAATCAACGATGAATGTCCTCTCGTCTTCCAGGTCCCATCACCACTTACCGTTAAAATGTTATCAGGTAACGAAGAATTTTCTTCGACAGCTGCCCTGTTCATGCTTTCTTCGGCGACTTCCTTCATAACAAGTGAAAGTTTATTATTAATAACATCATATGATTTTTGTTCAACAGGATTAGGAAGACTCATTACAGAACAAAAGGTTTTTAATGACTCTAAACCTTGACCTATGCATCTCATTGCTAAAATAGATCTTCTGTTAATTTCTGGAGCATTATTTTTATTCCCAATGTTTTCACAGCTTGAAAAAGTACAAATACTCCCACAGTTTTTACAATGTATTTCAAAATTCGAACATAAACCACAAGTGGATTTTTCATTAATTGTTAATGGTTTATGACATTTTAAACAGCATGATACTGACAAAATAGAGCTAAAGGTTGAAATAAAATCAAAAATACGATATTCTTTGAAGTTTTCACTTACCTTAACAAGATTTCACTTTAATGAAGTCTGAATTCCTGAAAGTTTTTTACTAGAAGCATTTTTCATTTCGGCACACTTACTTGTACTTTTCAATTCTGCACACTTCCTCGTATCTTTCATATCTGTAACATGTGAGTCACTTACCTTTAAATATTTATTTCCTCTAAATCTTTTGTTGGGGCGATTGCCCAACGTTTTTTTTAGAATAAAACAACACATATCTTCGATTTAGATAAGCGTTTTAAAAAAAACGTGTACTAAAGTAAACACAACAGAATCAAAACACGGCAGAATGAATGTGTTGAGTTGCAGGCTTCCTTCTGATCAACTCAAGCGCTTAAAATATTTCATGAGGCTTATTAAAAACAGAAAAATGAAAGGTATGCATAAATTTAAAAACAAATGGGCGTGGCATCTGTCCATTTAAAAGTTGTTATGACTAAATTGCTGTTTGCAATTTTTTGAATAACTTTCGAAGTTTTTAGAGTATTGTCACGTGGTTAGTATCAAAATGTTCAGAAAAAAATGAAGAACAAGATATATTTTTTTCGAAAATTCGAAAAAAAAAATTGTTAACACCCCTCAGACCCCTTAAGTGCTGATCTTCATACTCAGATGCGACTAGCACATCAAAATATGGTACACAAAAGTCCATACCTCTCAAAACGTGATGACAGCAGCATTCAAAATTCCAAAAGGCATGTAAAGAAACTCGAACAAAAGGCGTTGTCACAGCAGTTTTTGGAATGTCCTCTTTCTGCACCGGAATCTGGTGGTATGCTTTTCCCATATCCAGAGTTGAGAACATTTCTTTTTTTTTGTCTAAGACCTGCAAATAGCCTTGAATGTGAGGTACCGGATACCGATCAGGAATTGTTGCCTTGTTAGTTTCCTGAAATCTCCACAAGGACGCCAGTCTCCATTACTTTTAGAAACCAAGTGAAGTGGAGATGCCCAACAACTGCTTGAGGGTCTGCAAATACCGGTGTCCACAAGATACTGAAATTCTTGCTTTGCTGCTTTTAGCTTGTCCGGATGTAGTCGTCGTGGTTTGGAGAAAACTGGAGGTCCTCTTGTTACTATTGAGTGCTTCACCTCGTGCTTCAGCTTTCTGGGGGGTTGAAACAGCTTCAACAAGAGAAGGGAACTCAGAGAGCAACAAATGAACTTAGGTGTTGCCATTAACTGTCTCGATTGCAGAAATATTCCCTTGCTGCAGTGTACACTGCGCGTGCAATTTGGTCAAATAGTCCACCAGGTGCATGACGAATGTCAACAATCAACCTATAGTGGCGTACGAAATCTGCCCCTATTATTGGTTGCGAGACTGCTGCAATAATGAATGGCCATTTAAACACTCTGCGATGTCCGAGATCAAGGGTCACAAGTTGCTGACCGTAAGTCGAGATTACGGTCCCATTTGCTAAGAAAAGCTGGAGAGAAGCAGGTGGAAGATGCTTTGATGCCGTGGTCAGAGGAATTACCGAGACATCAGCCCCAGTATTTGGGTTTGCAGCCCCGGGATCCCGGTGGTTTTTTCAAATCCCGGGATTTAATTTTTGTCTGAATTAGATTTTGAAATTTTTTCAAAGTATTGTGAATCCGGTATTACATTTAATGTATCTTATTTACTTTTTTTGTACTGTATACATTTAATGTCAGTTTTCTTATGTGTTGATCCATGAAGGTTTCGAGGCGGGTGTGTATGTTAACCATGAAATTTGATATGTTTTCTCTTATTTCTTCTGTAACTTTCTCCCCATCGCGAGTGGGGTCAGAAAATGGATATTTCTCTCACCCTCAGGATGTCCCATGTTAGCTAACTTGGACAGCGTCAATTAGAACTTTGGAAGATATCTAGTAGGGTTTTCAGTCCCGGAATTCCGAAACCCCGGGATCCCGTTTTTTTACCAATTCGGAAATCGCGGGATTAAAATAACTAATTCCAGGATTAAGTTTTTGTCTAAATTATAATTAGAAAACTTTTTCTCATAAAAAAATTTTCAAGAATTTAATTTTTCAAAAAATTATATTTTGTTAATGATATATGTACGCAGAATTTTTTAGTGCAAGTATAAGTGCTATAGGTAAAAAAATATATGCACAGCTCTCATTTCTCGTTTAGGAGAGCGTCGCACAGATCTAAGTGGCTCACTGTAATGCTTACACAATAATATAAGCAACATCTCAAGAATAGATTTGTCACAGTTCCTTCTTCAATTAAATGCCTTTAATTGATATCAGACTTGCTTGGAAGACTTGAGACACTTCAAATGCCATTGCATTACTAACAGCTCATGCAACTGGATCTTTAATTTCAAATGACGTAACACTTGAAATTGATTCACCTTCTGATTCAATAACTGGATCAATTTATACACAAAAACCATTAAGTGTAGCAGAAGAACTATATAAATAAAGTTTTAAATAAGTATACGCACCAAAGCAGTCTATTAGATTTGAGACACTGTCAACAAAAATTCAAAAAAGAAATGTCTCTATTTTGAAAATGGAGGGAGACGTGGTGACTACCTGAAAAGAGCATATTCCTATTTAATGACGATAATACCAAGGCTTTCTAAATGAGAAGGCTTCGCCAGTCAGAGAGCTAGTTCTAGTCACGTGACGAAAGGAGGGAATGATATTTTGTTTTGGCGGGACCCACGATTACTAATAACTCTTCCATCTTGTATGGTGATAAAGTTAGTATCTGTTCCGAAGTGTGTGTTTTCAGGATAACTTTACTGTTTTTTCAGGAAGTTCAGGATTACTCCTTTATATACCATAAAGAAAGGTACGATATTTATATTATTGTGTAACTTTACTGTTGTGTTATTATTGAATTTGTTCTTTTCTTCGTGAGGACATGGTATCATAAATTGATGCTTATGTGCCAACATCCTTAATTATTTGTAAATTAAGATATTTTGTTTTATATGAGAAGTTAGAGTTTAATGTTATATTTTTTTATTCTGTCAAATCTTACTTATCTTAAAACTTTTTTTCATAACTTAACCTAAAGCTGCACACATTTTATAAAAAAATGCCCCGTTATTGTTGTGTACCAAATTGTATCTCTAATAAACCAGGGCAGCCCTACGTTTCAGTGTTTCGTTTCCCAAAAGATGAACAGTTGTTACAAACTTGGAAAAAGAAAATTCCAAGGGATTTTAAAAACACTAACAATAGTGTAGTGTGCATTATAAACATTTCCCTGAATCTTTCATTGTAAGAAAAGATAAAATTACAGACAAGACTGGTACTGTTATTGAAATACCTAGAGTGTATCCAAAATTATCAGATAATGCATATCCTTGCATTTTCCCTGGTTGTCCATCCTATTTGAATGAAACAATTAAAGAACGCTCAGTGACAATTAAACTAAAGGAAAAAATGAAACAATTAGACGAACAACTGTTGACTAATTTTATTAAGAAAGACGAAATTACCAGTTTTGAATATTTAAAAGAAAATCTGTTAATGCGAGAAAATCCTATATCTGATTTATTATCTAAAAATAATGTTCTAAAACATGATTGTGAAAGTTGCATAACATTTCTTTTTATTAATTGTGAAAATTGTCCTTCTATTTTAAAATCTCTGAAAATAAATACAGATCTCTCTATAGTTATATTTAATAATAATCGTCAATTAAATATACCTTCTATTGGAAAAATTCTTAATAATCCTCCTAGATTAACATATTTCAGTGAATTGCAAAATATTCTTAATACACTAAATGTCTTTGAGGAAATCTGTTCTATTAATTCTATTCCTGATCATGTTATGGCTATTCAGTCTTGGGAGAAGTACATTGAAAATTGTAATGCTGAAAATTTTGAGGCGGCAAATTTTATTTTAGAGCAAATGAAATTATTAAATACAAATAAACATGGCCGTAAGTATAGCAGTAATTTAATGGTTTTTTCTTTCTGCATGTACATTAAATCTACTGCATGCTATTCCTATGTAAGGGATAAGGGGAATATAATTCTTCCAAGTTTGAGACAGTTACAGAGAGTTGCATCTGGATTAAATGTTACTCCAGGTTTGTCAACTTTGGCGAAGGAAAATTATCTACGAGGTAGATATAAAGAACTCAAAGACCACGAGAAACACGTAATATTACAAGATGAAATTTTCATCAAATCAGCGATTACATATAAGTGTAATAAAAATGTAAGACTTACAGAGAAAGGAGATGCAGCTACTACAATTCAATGTTTTTTATACTCTTCTTTATTGAGTAAAAATAAAGAAATAGTATCATTGAACCCTGTAAAGAACATGAATGCTGAAGATTTGCATTCTATGACTTTAGAAGTTTTATCACTAATGGAAAAGGTAGGTTTTTCAGTTGTTTGTATTATAAGTGATAATAACAGAGTAAATAGAAATTGTTTTTCTAAATTGTGTAATGGTACCATAAAGAGTGTTATTCAGAATCCAGCTAATAATACAAAAAAATTGCATCTTATTTTTGATTCAGTACATCTTATCAAATCTATACGAAATAATTGGTTGAATCAGAAAGATGCTGATTCTTCTTTAATGTATCCTGATCCTTCAGAATTTTCTCAAATCCGAAAAGCATCTTTTTCATCATTATTTAAAATTTATAACGAAGAAATGAACAATATTGTTAAATTAGCTCCTAAATTATGTTTAAAAGCTTTGTAACCAACAAATTTTGAAAAACAAAATGTTAAGTTTGCTTTCTTCAAAAACTTTTAAAACTATGTGACTGCACTTAATATATTACAAGATAAATTAGGCTACCCAGAAATGTTTAGGGACACTGCAATATTCATCAAACATATTTTATATTTCTGGCAAATAATGAATATTAAAAATCCAACTAAGGGTCAAAATCTTAGATTGAAAAACAGTGTTCCTTTTTCGTCAATAGATGATGATAGATTCACTTTTTTTTTCAAAATTTGTTCAGTGGCTGGACTGCTGGAAAAATTTAAAACAAAATAAACGAGAAGGTTGTTTCAGCGAGGAAACATTTTTTGCTTTGAGACATACAGTAAATACCATTCCAGAACTAATAAAGTATCTTTTGATGGAGCAGATCCCCTCAGGGGGCTCACCTTCTTTAGGTGAGTACGGGTGTCACAATCCCGAGGTACCCTAGTGATCTTTTCCTTTTCCCAAGGGGTTTACTCTCTTTGGTAAACTCGGGTGTCACGAACCCGGGGTACCCTAGTGATCCTTCTCTATTTTCGACACTCTTGTCATTCAATTTTCCCTTTTCTTGTTTTCCCGTCTAGACTACAGACAATTTTTTGAAATTTACATGTACAAAATTATTGATTAATTTTTATTAGATTACTCTCAATATTCATTAATACTATATTTTTCGTTTTGTATTGCGTTAAATTCGTTTAATATTTTTTTTTCCGAGAACTTATTTTGATGTTCGTATTATTTCTTTGTTTTCTTACTAACAACATTGGTTTTCCGACCCGCATGTTTGCCGTGTGCGGCGTCCCGTAAGGAGGAAAATGGTGTCCTGGGGATACCTTTTGCGTACCCTTTGGCCCACGCTTCGCTGTAGACGGGAGACAGGAGTGAGCCCGCTCCTGTCAATCGGCTGGTGATAAGTCTTTTCGGAGACATTGCTGTAGGGTTAGTGCTGTAGATAAGGGGTGGCGGGCTTACCCGTTGGATCCTCGCCCTGATGCTGTAGTACTATATTCTGGGTGTACTCCAGGTAAGCGCCGAGCCTGACAAATGTCAGTTGACCGGCACACTGCCTCCCTTGTTGGACTCCGTGGTGGGTGGAGGCACGCCAGGACGAATTTTCATTTTCTCTTATGGATCCAATGCTGATGTGCCCGGGTAAAGGCCTTAATTTACCCACTCTTAACGTCGATCAAATATCAGAACATACAAGGTTTTTATTACTTTCACTGCCAAATAATGAAATGTTACTTAAATCGCCTTTTGCTGTTTACAAAGCCCTCATAGGAATAGGTAGTGAACCGAAATCTGTAAAACGCTTACGTTCCATTGATCTACTCATTGAAACCAACTCCGCTCTTCAAACAAAGTCGTTTCTTCTTGCCAAAACCTTTTTAAACTCTTCAGTAAGTGTAACTCCCCACAAATCTCTGAACTCCAGCCGCGGTGTCATTTCTGAACCTGACCTGTTGACCACCCCTGAAGCAGAAATCCTTGATGGATTTTCTGACCAGTGTGTTATCCAGGTCAGGAGAATTACAATTAAAAAAAATAGTACAATTATTCCTACAAAACATTTAATATTAACATTCAATAGCCCGAAACTACCAAATACAATAAAAGCTGGTTATTTAAACTGTAAAATCCGTCCATACATTCCGAATCCTCTGCGCTGTTTAAATGCCAGAGGTTCGGACATTCTCAAACTTCCTTCCGTGGGCAATTGACGTGCTCCAGATGTGCAACTGTTGGACAACCTTCCACAGATTGCAGTCTGGAGCAGAAATGCATTAATTGTTCACAGCCTCATTCGTCCAACTCAAAACTGTGCCGTAAATGGAAAATCGAAAAAGAAATCCAAACTATTAAAACTAATAAAAATATATCATATGTAGAAGCCCGAAAATTAATAGCCCCACAACCATCTCAAACTTATGCTCAGGCTGCTAAACCATTAACGGTAAGCAGTTCCTCACAAACAGATGAAAATATTACCAAAATAGTTTGCCCACCATTAAAATTGTTACAACCTACAATATCCGTTCCACAACAAATGCCATCCAGAATTCCTACAGGTAACAAATCATGTACCTCAACTCAAGCACAACTCATACCATCCTCATCTTCCGTTAATATTGCATCCGTATCAGATTCTCAGCCACCTATTCCTTTGTTTACTAATGCTCTCTCCACGTCCAATAGTGTTCTTGAATCTGTCGCACTATCCTCCATCCAAACAAACACCTTCTCCTTCGACATGCCTCATTTCTACAGTCTCATCCGCCACATCTACTAGTCTATCTACCTCAGTTGCATCTGTCTCATCCAGTAAAGCACCTTCTTCATCCACAGAGTATCAATGTTTACACCTTTAACAAATGCAGCAAGTCCTGTTCTTTCAACTGATACGACTACATCCAATACCATACCTTCCACAACTCAAGCTTCAAAACCTCGTAACAAAAAGCGGCCCCCAAAAAAAATAAAAAACCGAATATAGAAATCAAGATGACGCCACATAAGCCAAAAAAGTCGGCACCTGTCGAATATACTACGGATGAGGAAGACACTATTATGTACGACGTGGAGGAAGAGGAGGTGGAGGAATATGAACCGGATCCTAACTTCACGTATAAAAACGGAAAAACATACTACAAAGGAAGTTTACTTTTAACCCCTACTAAAAATAGAAACAGACCTTTTCTCAATTATACTTATTGAATTTGGTGGGGTATCCCCCAACCCACCGATTCAGAAACTATTAAAATTACGGTCTAGATTTTATTATGAAATTTTATAACTTTTATTTACACGTTTTTCATTTATCTGTTTTTAAGATGTCTGTTATTTTAAGATCTTATCTGACATGTGTGATGAGGGGAAACCCCTCACCAAAAATTGTTCTACTTTTAATCATTGGAAACCAATTTTTATGCGATTTGAAATTTTAACTTTTATTGAAACTGCGTTTTCAGTATTTTTAGATATTTCGTCCTATATTTTAATATTTTCACAAATGTTTGGCGCAGCATAGCCAAAATTGGCTCTTGCGCCATAAAACCCAAAACTCACTCACTCACTCACTTGATGGAGCAGAATTTCAAATATGTTTTAACTGGAAAGTTCCAAACTGATAATTTAGAAGCTAGATTTGGGCAATACAGACAAATGTCCGGATCAAATTATCATGTTACTGTGCAAGAAATTTTGCAAGCTGAAAAGAAGTTGCGCATTAAAAGTGTGTTAACTTTGCACTCGGATAAATATGGTACTATTTCACTAAAAAATTTAATTTCTAATCATTCAGGTGAGATATTTAATGTTAAAGTAGATATTAAGGATTTCAAAGAAATATTAAACACTACAAATAAATCAGATGATATTTCAATAGAGAAGTATCAAGTTTTAATGTACGTAGCGGGTTATTGCGTGCACAATATAAAATTTGAATGCTCCGATTGCCAATATACATTTGTTTTAGACAAACAGATTAATTTCGACTCAGAAACTGTCGAAGAGACAAAATATTTGAGACTTCTGGATAGAGGAGGTTTAAAAATGCCCACAAATATTGTTATGAAAGTCATTTCAACGCAATATTTCATTTTTAATTTGCTAATATCGAAAACATTTGAATCAAAGTTTCTTAAAGTTGATTGCCAGTTATCTTGCTTTACAAGCATAACACAAGCATATCTGGAACTACACGAGTTGTGGAATGTCTTGCATTCGTTTCATTCACCTTGTGTGAATTGTAACATACCTGCATTTTTATATTTTAAAAAAAATATTCATTACATTCGGGAATATATGTTTAAATAATTATTCAAAAAAGCGCAGTGAAGAAATTTTAACTGTCAAGGATAACCGAAAAATAAAGAAATTTAAGTCCAGTTAAATTATTTTATATTTTTCTGCTTTATTTAAATCTTCAATTATCGATTCGAATATTATTCATTGTGCATGCATATCCTAGTAGTTAATTTTTTTTTATACTTTATACATTTTATGAACATGTTTAATTGTTTACATTATTTGAAGAAAAATTCCATTTATTTACGTTATTTGTTTAAATTATTTTCATAAAGATTTTAGCATTCAAAGTATGTAAAATGTTATTTTTTTTTATTTCGAAACTTTTGTTTGATTTTTAGTTGTTTTTACCGTAGCATATATTTAATTTTAATGCATAAAAATAATGTAATTAATAGTTTAAATAATGTCATCACAATTGCAAAAGATTCCAAATTTGAACCTTATCAGTATGTTGCCTCATTAATGATATATTCCATGAAAAGGGTTTTTTTCCCAAGATTATTTATAGGTAAGTGTATTTACTAGTGTATATATATTTTTAGTGTATAATCTAAAATCTATATTTGCTATATAATTACTATGATGTCTTAAACTGTTTGCGTCATTTCTATATTTGTATATATTTTTGCATACAGTTTTTTATATAATAATATGCCTCTAATGCTTTACTTTTCATATTTTCTTTGCAAGTAAATGTTTCTTTTTTATATTTTAATTCATTGAAATTATTTATATTTTTGAATATTGAATGAATGAATTATTTTAATTAATATATATTTTTAACATATAATCCACAATCTCTATTTTTGCTTTATACTTACAGTGGTGTCTAAAACTGTTTGTCATTTCTGTATTTGTATATATTTTTGCATGCATTTTTTTATTATATGCTTCGAATGGTTTACTTTTCATATTTTCTTTATAAGTAAATGTTTCTTTTTATATTTTGTTTGCTTGAAATTATTTATTTTTGAGTATTGGGAATGAATGAATTATTTTAATTAATATATATTTTTAACATATAATCCAGAATCTCTATTTTTGCTTTATACTTACTGTGGTGTCTAAAACTGTTTGTCATTTCTATATTTGTATATATGTATTTTTGCATGCATTTTTTCATAATATGCCTCTAATGGTTTTTTACTTTTCATATTTTCTTTACAAGTAAATGTTTCTTTTTATGTTTTATTTGATTGAAATTATTTTCTTTGCAAGTAAAGTTTTTTTTATTTTATCTGGTAGAAATTATTTTACATTGAGTCAGTTTTTTTTTTCCTTAGATTTTTCTTCTACTGTTATGAGCCTTTCACGAGTGATATTTCCGGGAAAATATTAGACATCATTCTAGCGTTTTAATACATAACTTTCATCGGAAAATATTCCAAGTGAGAACTAAAAAAATCAATAAAATGTGGAAAATTAGTCTATGACCTGAAACGAAATAAATGTCCTGAGCTTTATATTCCTCACAAAGCGAGTGCGCTTAGAAAAGTCTTCCCTCCTCTCGTGACGTCATATAATGGCTGTCACAGCCTGATGTCTTCAAGATAGCCTTGATAATACCAACTAGTAAAGAATCCGAACGTGCATTTTCTTCGGCAGGACGATTTGTAACAAAAATAAGAAGCCGTTTCAACGATGAAACGCTGGAAGAGCTGTGTTTTTATAAGCTTATATACAAAAACACAAGAAATGAAGAAATACTTTTTTTTTTAAATTTCATTATGTACCTACTATTTTTATTTGTTTTTTATGATGAATAAATTTTTTTATTTGTTTCATTAAAATAATATTAAGGCGATATGGTACCACTTCACAGTTTTATTTATTTTGAATATTTGATGCTTGGTTTTAATTGTATTTTAAATAGGTTAATATTTAATAATAATACCATACAAAAAAATTTTAATTTGTGGCAAAATGTTTGTAAAATTTAAATTTTTTGAACTTTTTTTTAACATTTTTAAATCCCTAAGGCTTTTTTTAAAATGTTTCTTTTCTTTCAAAATTTTTTCCCCAAGTACCTTATAATATACTACATAAAAATGTGCATGGTTTTTTTTCTGATGCTGTTCTTTAATTTTTTATTAATTTTTTTATAGTTAAACTTCTAAAAATTCTCAAAAGAACCTTAATTTTGACTTTGGAATTTTTTAGAAAAAGTACTAAACATGTTAGAGCTAATTCCATGCATGGTTTTACAAAACATACATTTCAGAGCATGTGTAAAAAATTTCAAACCCATTCTTTAATTATCAAAAAAGCCTTAGGGTTTTGAATAACAGTATATGCACAAAAACTAAACATGGAGAAAAATGAGTTTGAAGTTTTCATTCCATGAATAGCATGATATAATATTCATCGAATAGCCTGAAACTTTTATGAAATGTTAATTAGCTTATTTAAAACTTCTTTCCATAAGAAATTGCACAAATGTAGAACAATTAAACAGTATACTGCCATAATGAATATATAGAAGAAAACGAATGAAAGATCAATATTTCATAAAACTTTATTTTAATAATTATTTAAAAAAAATAAATACATACACTTCAGAGATAATTCCATGCTCAGAGCTAATGCACAACATGTATAAAAGATATTTATGCCTTTATTTTTTATTTCCATGATTATAAAAGCCTTCGCATGTTAAATATTGTGCACAAATGAAGGCAAAATCAAATAACATTTTATAGGTAAAATATATCAAAATCTAAGAACTACATCTGTGCATTTGTTTAAATACGTATCTTAAAATATTTTAATAATAAAAGTGGTGAATTTCACACACATGGGATATATATATATCACCAAAAACAAATATATAAAAATGGGAGAGTTTTTCTATTCTTGCGAATTAAACTTTTAATTATCTGAATTATCAAAATGAGATTTAGTATTTGTGCTTTGGGAGAATCCGTTTTCTGAAGTTTTAATTTCATCCATAATAATATTATAAAAAGCACACGCAACTTTTAAATCTTGACCAAATCCCTTTGCTCTTCAATAAACAATTCAAAAACTAGTATTTTTTCATGTATTGCAAAATTCTTTCTTGAATTGATTTGTTACTGAATATATCATGTCAGTTTCATTTACGCGCGGTATAAAAATAATTAATTCATTATTTATCGGGCTCTTTTCTAGCAGATAATCTGAAATGTCGTTGTGGTAGTTGCTGTCTAGCATCAAATATTGCTCCATAACTCAATAAAAAATGCAGGTAAAGCTTTGAAAATTTTCAGGCATGTTTATAAAGATTAGAGGTATCAAATAAGCCAATAAAAATGTCAACAGTTTAACGATTTTTAGGGTACCATATCGCCTTAAATCAATTTTTAATTATATTTTCAATTTTATTATGCAATTTCAAAGGTGCTAATATTTAAGTATTGTTGAAAAGCGTCGTATAGAGGACGCTGCTCTGTAACGCGAAAGTTTTGTTTTTGTTATGTGTAGGAGCTCAGTGGCAGGTGAGCTACCATTTGGTACAGTTGTAATCTGTAATTGAAGGGTCGGTTGCCCTAATAATATAACCTAAGTTTTAATCATATATGTTTAATGTTTGTGTCGTGTCCGGGTCGTCCAGCATTAAAACCTTATAAAAGACAAAAAGATCGTCTTCATTCTGCCACTGAATTCACCAGATGTATTACTGGCACATCGGCCGCCAAGTAACTCCTACGACGTACAAACTGTGCCCAGGGTTGAGGTAAGAGTTTAAAATATTTGATTTTAAATTTGAAGATTTGATAGTAATAATTGCAGTCTTGGGTACATTTATATTGACACGAAATAATGGAGGAACAATTAGATAGATTAAAACGTAAGCGAACTGCACTGAGAACATTAACTACTAAGCTAATTAAGAAAGTTGAAGATAATTTAGAAACGAATGATGACAGGGATGAATTATGTGATTTGAATGAATTATTAATAGAAAATAAAAGTAATTTAAAAGAAATTGATGACTCAATTCATTCATTAATAGAATTAGAGTCTTTAGAAACGGATGTAATGAACTCAGACGAATATCAGGAAAAATGTTCTCGAGCTGTGAAAAGAATAGCACGAGTGTTAGGAAAAGGAGAAAGAACAGAATCTTTTAATAAAATTCCTGATGAAAGCAGGATTAACCTGCAAAGTGCTCACAGTTCAGCAAAATTTCCCAAACTAGTTTTAGAAAAATATTCAGGTTACCCAACAAAATTTACTGAATTTTGGAATAGTTATGAAAGTACGATAGATAAAAATGAAAGTTTAAGTAAAATAGAAAAATTTGCGTATTTAAAAACATTACTTATAGGTCAAGCACATAATGTCGTAGCTTCACTAGAATTAAATGAAAAGAAATATGATGAGAGCATAAAAGCTTTAAAAGAAAGATTTGGAAAAAAAGACATAATTAGTCAATTCATGAATAAATTGTTAAAAATGGAATCGGTGAAGAATTCAAATAATGTTAAAGGTTTAAGAAATTTATACGATGAAATAGAAATTGCTGTTCGAAACCTGGATTCTCAGGGAGTTACGAAAGGATAATTTGGTCAATTATTAATACCAATTTTATTAAAATCTATTCCAGAAGAATTTGTTCTGGAATTTAATAGAAGAAAAATTCAAAAGAAGGCATAAGCGTGACAGATTTATTGAATTTCATTAAAACCGAAATAGAATGTCGTGAAGCGGCTAGTTCTTTGACACAAGAGAAAACAAATACATGGTCTCCACGTTTCGAACAGGCAAAATTGGAAAATAGAAAAATGTCTAGAAATGTACCCACGGCTGCGAGTTTCAATACTGTTGACAATCGTATGTGCATCCTTTGTAATCAAAGTCATTGCTCATTTTCTTGTTATAAAATTATAAAAGAAAGATTATATAAATTACGTAACGAAAATCGTTGTTATATTTGTTTCCGGAAGTATCATATTAATAAAAATTGTAAAAATAAAAGTTATTGTCAAAAATGCGGACTTAAATTGCATCATGAATCAATATATGTACTAATAAATTAAACCAAAACAACAGGCGAACAGCTTCAAATCATATTGTCAATCAAAATATTGAAAACCCGCAAAGTAATCTCGTAAAAGAACCAATTAACTCTCCGGATGAGCATTCTCTTTCTATTATTCAAAATAAATCCTTTATGTAAAAAAGATCCTTTTTTCAAACATGTTCCATACTAACTTTTTATGAGAATAAAATTGAGTTAACTAATTTAATTCTAGATTGTGGTGCTATGCGAAGTTTTATACATGTAGTTTAGTGAAAAAACTAAACTTAAAAATTGTAGGAGAAGAAAGACTCTGTTTTTTTCCTTCGGAATGACTCATGCCACACCCAAAACATACTCCGTTGTCAAGTTGTTTATTTCGGATATGAAGCAAGCAAATAAAATAAAAGTTAGCTGCCACGTTACTGAAGTTATAACGGTGGCAGAGGTCACTGCCCCTTCGCGGTTGACACTAAAGGCTATGAACGAGTTAGGGTTACAACATTGCGGGGATGTCCGAGACCATAGTGGGAATTCTCATTGGGGTGGATCACTATTGGCAAATAGTAAGAGGTGAAAGGGGATCGTTAGCTGGAATGCTAACGGTATTCATAACAAAATCCATGAACTGGAAATCTACATTAAGGACAATAACCCGGATGTAATAGCCCTACAAGAGACCTTCCTCCGCCCCAGCATCAATCTTAATATCGCAAACTACTCAACCTACAGGAACGACAGACTCACCCACCGCGGTGGCGGGACTGCCATCCTCGTCAAAAACTCAATAGCCCATCATAGCATAAATATCTTCACCTCCACTATAGACACCACCACCATCTGGGAATATTGCAATCTGCTCCCTCTACAGACCTCCCATATCAACGACACAGAATTTCATCCCTGACCTCATCAAAATTTTCCGTGGCAAATCGCAATGCATTGTGGTCGGAGACTTCAATGCCAAACAGAAGGCATGGAACCCTCGCGGCAATGGTAACAAAGCTGGAACGGCCCTCCATAACTACGCCCGTTCAAGTGGCAACATCATCTCGGCACCATCCGACTTCACCAGGATACCCAACCAGCCTAACTACAATGCATCCATAATAGACCTCGGCCTATCCTGTGGGCTCAACAATATTACAGCGGAATCCCGTTACGAGCTATCCAGCGACCACAACCCTGTCCACTTTGTCGTCAACTTTAACTCTCACTCCAGCCACCTCCACAACTGTAAAATTATCACCAACTGGAATAAATATCAAGACATACTCTCCTCAACAATAGCCGGAAACCCTACAATTAATAATGAAGAGGACATCGAAGATGCAATCAATAGCCTCAACAATAACATTCACTCAGCAATTAACAACTCTAGCAAATTCAAATCCATGAAGCAAGATTTCACCCTCGTCCCATACCCAACTAGAATCAAGATTAGGGAAAAAAACCGTCTTCGGAAACTCTGGCAGCACACTCGCTACCCGCCACTGAAAACGGAACTAAACCGACTGCAAAGAGAAATCAAGAGGGACCTCTCTTACATCAAACAACGAGAGTGGGATGACGCCCTCGTCGAATGTAACCACTCCGACAATTCCCTCCACAAGCTGATTGCCAGAGCAAACAAGAAACCAGTCACCTACCCCCCCCCCCTTACTTGGATTTCAAGGCCTGGTTTACGGGACGAGGGAGAAAGCTGACCTATTCGTAGATACTCTCGAGGAATCGTTCCAGGAAAATAGAACACCCTACGATGACGACCACATTGACAACGTGGACAGAACAGTGAGAAGATTCCTTCACTCGAACATCCCTGCCTCTCCACCGCTCACCTCGCCCAATGAGATATGCAAAATCATCTTAAAACTGGATAACAAGAAAGCCCCAGGACACGATCAAATCAAAAATATTTCTCTAAAGTCTCTACCCATCAATGCCATCACCCACCTGACGAAAATAATGAATAAATGCCTGATACTCAACCACTTCCCAAAGCCCTGGAAACACGCCCTACTCACTATGCTACCCAAAACAAACAAGGACTTGAAGCACCCAATTAATTACCGCCCCATCAGTTTGATTTCATCCATAGCGAAAATATACGAAAAATTACTGCTCTCAAGAATTGAAAATCACACCCACAATAATAACATCATACCTGAATTTCAACACGGATTTAAAAAAAACACGTCAACCTGCCACCAGCTTCTAAGAACAGCCAACAAAATCACCTACGGATTCAACAGAGGAAAAACAACCGGAGGATTGTTCCTCGACGTTGAGAAGGCATTTGACCGATTATGGCACAACGGGTTGATCTTTAAAATGATCAACCTAAACTACCCACCATACCTAATCCACACCATCGCCAATTACCTGAACGGAAGAACCTTCCAAGTGAGGATACAGGCAACCCAATCAAGAATCGGTCAAATCCAAGCCGGATCACCTCAAGGATCAATCCTGAGTCCCATTTTGTTCAACATCTACACGCAAGACTACCCCACCTCTCCACTAGTGGACATCTGCCTTTTTGCCGATGATGCCGCCATACTCAACCAATCCAACACCCCTCAGGAAGTCAGAACTGCGCTTCAAAAATATCTCACCAAGCTAAAAGGGTGGCTAACACTGTGGAGAATATCAACACATCTAAATCGAGAGCAATCATTTTTAAAAAAGGAAATTTCAGAAACAACCTTCAGCCCCTCAAACTTTTTAGAAACAACATCACCTGGTACGGCGAAGTAGAATACTTGGGCGTCACGCTAGACAGCAAATTCACATTCCGAAGCCACCTAAAGAAAATAACATGCAAATTTAAACGTCGACTCCAAGCCATGCACAATCTCCTCTGCAATAGGTCAAAACTCTCCCTCAACAATAAACGAAAAATTTATCTACAATATCTCCTACCGCTACTCACCTATGCATCCCCGATCTGGGGAATTGCCGCAAGTTCTAACATCGACCGCCTTCAAATACTCCAGAACCGTGCTTTGCGACTCATGTTAAACGCCCCTGTTTACATGAAACGTATCCACCTACATAAAGAACTAAAGATCCCAGCCATCACCTCAAGAATAAAAAAACTATCAACTACCTTCCACGATCAAGTTTACACCCACTCTAACAGTCTAATCAATATCCAATCATTCATCGACGCTCAAGGTATCTACAAAATGCCTAGCCAGACGGCCCTCATGAAAAGACGCTTCTAAGCGATTGAAAGAACTCTTCCCTTAAACCGGGCCGCTCGGCATTCTTCCCCTTTCGACTCTCATCATTTATTCCGACAAGCACTGTCAAGAGGAAACCCCAGTTTCCCTCCTCCCTTCTTCATACCAACGCGAAACCTTCCTACTCCTACTCTTCCCCTCCCCCCGGCCGGGGGCACTCTGCCTGTCCTGTTTCCTCGTTTACGGACAACGACCGTGACTCTGTCACACTGCTGTTTTTATCTTCCTGAATACTCATACGGAGAAAAAGTGCCCTAAAGCGCTGGTGCTCCAAATAAGATTCACCCTCGAATAGGGAAAGAAATTTATGCGATTTCAACTCGTTTTGGTTGGGTATCGGCAGGGTTACAAGATCCCCCCTACACACGGGAGGGAGAATTCGAAACTCAAAACAGTGCGATTATAAATTTTTCTTCTTGCGTAAAGGACTCTTTAAGATCCTTATGGAGTTTAGATTTGATGGGAATTACTGACAACCAAACTGTTTCTAAGGAGGAAAAGGAGGTAATTCAGGGTTTCGAAAGGCAAATACAATTTGAAAATAATAGATATTCCTTTGGCTTGCTATGGAAAGCGGAAATGGGTCAGTTAGAAAATAATTTCGCAGTTGCATTAAGGCGATTTGAAAATCTAAAGAATAGATTAAATAGAAATCCCGATATTTTTGAGCAGTATAAAAGAGTAATAGAAGAGCAAATTAAAGAGGGTATAGTTGAGGAATGTTCAGATGAAGGAGATGATTCGTCGTATTTTATGCCACATAGAGAAATACTTAAACAAAATTAAACTACGAGTTGTAGAGTTGTTTATGATGCGAGCTCTTCACGATCTAAAAACGTAAAATCCCTTAATGATTT
>BMAO01002934.1:0-24396 GCA_019973975.1 Trichonephila clavata
TGCGGACCCAGACAGCTTTTAAATCTGAGTGGTGGCTAGGACCAACTTGGCTGAAGAAATCTAAAGAAGACTGGCCTAAGTCATTTGGTAGTGTCAATGAAGAAGAAGTTGAAAAAGAGAAGCGAAAAATTGTCGTCTCAGCTAGCAATATAGAAATTAAATCCACTGTAACTCTATTAGCAACAAGAATTTCGAAATTTTCATAAATAGTTAGAGTTTTAGCATGGATATTACGCTTTCAGCCGAAAGCAAAGAATTTAAGGAGAAGCATGCAAATTTAACACAAGAAGAAATAATGGAAGCTCAGAAAACACTACTGCGTTCAGCACAAAAGGAGTGTTTTAATGAAGAAGGAAGAAAATATTTGAAAAACTTTCAAGTTTTTACTGATAATGATGGTATACTCCGATTAAAGTCCAGAATTGCCAACGAAGATGAGTTGTCTGAATTCATTGCTCCATTGATTCTTCCACCTAAACATTTAGTGATCAAACGACTTATTGAGCAAGAACACTTAGTTCACAAGCATGCAGGAACTTCCATTCTTCTAACAATTTTACGAGAGAGATTTTGGATCATCAAAGGTCGGAGAACTGCCCGTTCCGTTATTAGAGACTGTACCATCTGTAAAAGACAAAAAACGAAGAACCTTGAAGTTCCATTTCCACCACTGCCTCGAGATCGAACCAGACTATCAGCAGTATTTGAAGTGTCCGGTGTGGATTTGGCCGGACCCTTAATAACCAAGTCAAATGAGAAGGTTTGGATTGTCCTCTTTTCCTGTGCTGTTTACAGAGCTGTCCACCTAGAGTTAATACCTTCTCTCAGTACAAATGCTTTTATTCAAGCATTACGAAGATTTATCGCAAGAAGAGGTAGAATATCCATTCTATACTCAGACAATGGAACTAATTTTACAGGCTTAAGTACAGCATTGAAGCGACTTGATTGGACAAAAATTCAACGCGAATTTGATATTAACCAAATAAGATGGAAGTTCAACCCACCATCTGCCCCATGGTGGGGAGGATTCTGGGAAAGGCTAATTGGAATATTAAAAGACCTTCTCAGGAAAAACTTAGGACGTTCAACTCTGACATATGAAGAACTGTTCACTCTTGTCTGTGAGTGTGAATCAGTTATGAACAATGGACCTTTGACATTCCTGTCAGAAGAACCCGATTTAAAAGCTTTAACGCCATCCTCTTTTCTTCAAGATCTCCCAAACAATGATGTGCCCGATCTGGACAAAATAGATAAAACCAATATCAATAAGAGATCCAAATATGTTCAGAGACTAAGACAAATACTAAAAGAAAGATTTCGAACCGAATATTTGATATTTTTGCGGTCATCCATTCCTAAAAGACTTGATCAAATCAAAGTTGGAGATGTCGTATTAATTGGTAGGGAGGATAAAAAGAGACTTTACTGGCCCTTAGCAAAAGTCATCGAACTCTCTTTCCTGGAAGAGATGGACGTACAAGGCTGGTGAAATTAAAACAGGCAAAGGAACTTTATTCAGACCTGTCCAAAGATTGTATCCCCTAGAAGTCACCGAAAGTACGAAAACCATGGACATTAACTTGGACTTGAAATAGAAATATCCTTTTGAACAATTTTTAGTATTATAATTTTGTGAATTTATATTGAAGTAATTTTTATTGCTGAAGTTTACAGTGTATTTTTTTACTCATGGAATATTTACTCTTATGTTTTAGTTTGAGAATTTGAATTCTGTTGTATTTTCCTAATGTCTTTTTGTACCATTATATAGATAATTGTATGCTTATGATATTTTTTAGTATATTTCAGTTTGTTTAGTTCTTTTTGTTGAGTTTTTTCCAAAAGTTCTAAAACTCAAGTGGGGAGAATGTTGCGCCCTCTAGCGCCCGCTATGCGAAGCGAGCTTGTAAACAGAGGGGGTCTGGAGTTGTTGACAAGAAACTGAACGATAACAAGACACTGAACAGAAGTATAACGAAGCGAGGCGAGCGGAATGCATTATGTAGCGGTTTTTTGTAAAAAGTAGATTAGTTTTAGAATTATATTGTAAAAATAAATGTTAGTTGCTTATCATAAAATAAGCCTCTTTGATGTCAAATGCATGAGAGCCTATCATTTTATTAATAACGGTCACATGGATCAAGTAAAAATACCACAACTGTATTTAAAATTGCAGCTATGTATTCGCACACACACACTCACACATATAATTATAGATTATAATTTTAAGGAGCCGGAACTTACAAGGAGCTTTGAAAAAATCCAATTTTCCTATTATCAAACTTATCTTTTTTTGTAACACATATTTAATTATCTATTAATTAATTATCTGTGGATATAAATTGAAATCAAAAGAAAAGTTATCTCCAGAAAAGGAATAAATTTTTTCGTCCCACAACTTCATAACTTAGTCGAGGAGTTTCTAAAAGAATGAATAGCATTGGTTTTAAAAATCTTTCATATGAAAGAATATAAAATCATTTTGTGACCAAGAAATGGGTTCATTTTGCGCAAATAATGGTAAAAAGGAAAGATACGAACTCAAAATTTAAATGAGACAACAATTTATTTGTTTTGTAGATGATTTTCTTAATGAGCTTATATATTTATTCTTATTTCAGTTATAAAAAATATATATATTAAGATGTTTAGGTCAAATTTGTATGCAGGAATATAAATTAATCAAAAATGATTCAGATTAAGTTGAAAAATAAACTTGGTTTTCTTAAAATAATTTGTTTATTTTAAATTGATTAAATTACAAATATTGTTAAGCCTTCATAATAAAATAATTTTATGTATATATTTATAACTTTTTTTTACCTTAAAAAATAATTTCAGTGAATATGTTTTTGATTAAGTTAACTTTTTATTTGTTTATTTTGCAAATTATTCTCACCAATTCTTTTAAATATGTTTCATATATTCAATTTTAATGTTTTTCCTCCTTCTTTTCAAATAGGTATTTGCATTTATTTTAAAGAATCCATTAAGATATACGATATGACACTTCTCTGAATGAAATTTACTAATGCAATTATTTAATTAATAAAGATTTTAAGCGATAAGTAGTATTTTTATTTAAAAAAGAATGAATTGCACCTCTCAAACCAACTCACTGTATTAATTTTCTTTACATTTACTAAAACTTACTGTATATCTCAATTGTATCTGAGAAAATGCAGTTTTTAAGTAAATGTGAAGCTATATTTGTTTGATTGTGATGAGCAAATTTTAAACTATATATTGCTTCTTTTGCATTTTTTTGTTTCATTTTTATGATGTGCAAGATAAAATGCGTTTGCTTAATACTTTTCTCGAAATGTTTATTATACTTTTGAAATAAATTATCACTATTTTTGAATTACTATAAGTACATGAATGAAAAACATATAAATAAAGAGTCTGTATAACAATGAAGATGCATTTCTAAAAGCTTCGGAAATATTTATTTCTCTCAATAATTCAATAGTTTTAAAAATACCACTAGTTGCCTAGGGTCTATTTTTTAATTACCAATATAATAATAATATTATACTCGACCACTTTCGAAATGCCTGCTTTCACTAAACTTAATTTTCGAAAATATTTTAGAACTGCGAGATAAATTTCAGATTGGGGATTACCGTAAAATCCGGCATATAATGCGCACTTTTAACACAAAAAATAAGATCAAAATTAACGGGTGCGCATCATACACCGGGTGTAAAAGCGAGAACTTTAAAAATAAAATAAAAAAGATAAGCATAGAAAAAATTAAACTTCTACGTGTATCGAAATAATGTTTATTTGAAAGAAATGGTACTCCTTATGAACTTAAGGGGTCGCAGTCCTAGAAGTATATTATTTTTTTAAAGCTTGGAATGCCTCGAATAAATGACTTCAAAACATAAGAACATTGCATACAGCTATTTCAGGTTTCTTCGTAATAAAAAGTACAGTTTCAAAAAAACTTTAAATAAAGGCTTTTATGATTAATCGAACTAGAAGGTAAAAAAAAATTCTTAATATTAGAATAAAATGATTAACGAGAAAATTAATGTCATTGGGGTAAAAGCGTGGGGTGCTTTATATCAATTGTGTTATAATTTCTTTCTAGTTCTATTCCGAAATGCTGAGTTAGTGTAAAAATGTAGAACAAAGCACCCCACGCTTTTACCACAATCACATTAATTTTTTGTCAATCCTTTTTTTCTTGTATTAAGAATTTTTTTTTTCCCTTTTTAGTTCAATTCACTATAAAAGCGAGTTTTTTAGTTTTTTTTAAACTATAATTTATTTCTCATGGTTTAGTTCGATCTACAATAAAAACATGTGTTTTCAGTTTTTTTTAATTGTCATTCATTCATTGATGAATTAGTTTTAAATGCGTCATTTCTTAGAATCTGGAATACCCATTGGCATCTATCAGTGCGTCGATACGGCCAGGTTTGCAAAATGTAGGATCTGCCAACTGAAGGAACTCTGGAAGAGCTAAATTTAAAATATTTCACGCGAAAGGTGTTAAGTCAAAGATATTTTTCACTAAAAATATTCTCTCTGAAACTCTTCGAAACCGGTAACCTCTGAATCAATTCTCAGCTGTTTTGGTAAAATGAAACAATGAATGATGTTTCATTCCATAGATCCGACAAAAGAATTTAGAAAAACAGACTTCATGTCGGAGTTTAACAGTTAGAACAAAATATTTGTTCCCCATGCACGAATTTTCTTTTTTTTATTTCCATTTTCAGAAAAACTAGGCAATGGTTTATATTATGGTAAAAAATTGCAGACGCACTTTTTCTCGCTTTTAGGATTGTAACTTAATCTTTTAGTCACCAAATATGGAAATGGGATCTGGAATTAGTCGCCAAATCTGGAAATCGTTATTCTTGATGATCCTGATCTGGACAATGGAACAAAATCATGAAATTATTGTATTGTCATCAGTCCTTGACAAGTGTGCAAAATTTCGAATTAATCTGATCTTTAAAAGTGGGTAAAAATCGAGTTCAAAGATTCCGTTACGTACAAGAGAAACTTATAAAAGCGTACATAAAAAGGGGGTTGCGCATAACTCGGTGAATATACTTAAAAATCAAAAATTCCTTTTTCTCCTTCCTCAGTGGTTCGACAGCCAAGGGAAGGGGTCTTCTCAAGAAACCTTTACCAGGCCAGCCTTCTTCCTGCTAGTGTTCTCCAATTCCTAGTTCTCAAAACGAGGAGATCTTTTTCTATGCCATCAATCCATCTAAGATTTGGCCTGCCCCTTTTTCGTGTGTCAATTGGTTGAGCATTGAAGACTTTTCTAGTGGTGCGATCTTCGGTCATTCTGACAACGTGACATGCCCATTTAATTCGTCGTATTTTGATGAAGTTAACAATGTCAGATTTTTTATATGATTGATAGAGTTCTAAATTTGATCTTCTTCACCATGCTCCATTTTCCTGAGTTCCTCCAAAAATAAATCTTAAAATATTCTTTTCGTAGATACGTATCATGTTCTCATATGTTCGAGACATGGACCAAGTTTCACATGCATAATTTAATACTGATCTTAAAAGACTTTTATACAATAAAAATTAAAAATTACAGCTTGAAATTATAGGTGCGCGTTATATGCGTGACGTAATACTAGTACAAAATATTTGATAAATCCAAACTAGTACATAAAATAAATATTTTAGGAATCAATTGAAGTTTATGACAGTAATTTAAATGTATTTAAGGTATCCAACTACCCCAAAATTGTGAGTTTTACCAAAAAGTGAAAAGTTTTTTTATGATTTTTTCTTATATGCCATTTTATTAGCTTTATAAAAATACCAACTTTATTATTTTCCGTTCATTAGAGCAAAAACTGCAAGTGTTTTAGTAAAAGCAGATGCCATTACTCTTTAAGCGAGATTTCATACTTAAAAATGCGTTTTACTCAAAACGTGTTTTTTTTTTTTGTTGTTGTTGTTGTTGAAAATGCTCAAAGAGGCCAGCGATTGCTAAAGAAGTTTTGAAAATAATGAACTGAAATTTTTTGTGTATGTTTTGTATAATAGTTGAAGTGTTTTAACCTTCAGATTTATCAATCGTTGTTTTATTATAAAATTTACAGTCCCTTATGTGAATACAATCATTGTTTTATTATAAAATTTACAGTCCCTTATGTGAATACAATCACTGCTTTTCCTCAAGCAATTTCATATAATAACTAAGATAAAGTGCTCTAGGTTTTGTAAAAATTAAAATATCTCTTATCCTGAAAGTTATTTAAAAATTAATAATATAGCAACACATCGAATTCAAAAAATGAAAATTTATTTATAGACTTTTAGTACAGAATGGGCCGCGTTTATGCTATTTTTTGTAAATTTTTACCCCTTTTTCTCATTTTGGTACTAATACTTTCTTTTTATCTTCTTAATTTTAGCATATTTTTCTTAAAATGTACTAAACAAATCTAGAAGCCACAAAAAAAAAAAAAAAAATCCCCATTTATCTCCATTTAAAGAAAAAAGTTGTCGCAAGTAATCTGAGATACCTTAATCTATTAAAATTTTATTTATTTTTTTTCGATGAAAAGAAACCATTTAAATGTACAATGAAAATTGCTTTTAAAGAAAACTTCTGATTTACTCAGTAGGGGGTTTGCAATCATATTTTTAATCCCGGGATTAGGATGGGACTTTTTACTAAAAATATTTACACATTAGCATAGTTGAAATTGCATAATAAAACTAAAAATATAATAAAAAATTAGTTTAATATTATTTTTATTGTGCGTGTGAAACAAATAAAAAAACCTAATTCTCCATAAAAAACAAATAAAAATAGTACATAATGAAATTGAAAAAACATTTCTTCATTTCTTGTGTTTCTGTATATAAAAAACACAGCTCGTCCAGCGTCTCATCGTTTAAACGGTTTCTTATTTTTGTTACAAATTATCCTGCCGAAAAAAAATGATCGTTCGAGTTCTGTACTAATAGGTATTATCGTCATTAAATAAATAGAGTATGTTCTTTTCAGGTAGTCACCACGCCTCCCTCCAATTTCAAAAAAGAGATAATTCTTTTTTCTTTTTTTTTAAAATTTTTGATGACAGTGTCTCAAATCTAATTTACTGCATTGGTGCACATCGTCTCTGATAACTTTATCTAATTCTTCTGCTACATTTAATGGATTTTGTGTACAAATTGATCCAGTTATTGAATGAGAATGTGAATCCAAGTGTTACCTTATTTGAAATAGAAGATCTAGTTGCATGAACTGTTAGTAATGCAATGGGATTTGAAGTGTCTCTAGTCTTTCAAGCACAGGTCCGCTATTAATTAACCGCATTTAATTGAAGAAGGGACTGTAACAAAATCTATTCTTGAAAAAGTGCTTATATTATTGTGTAAGCATTGCAGTGAGCCACTTAGATCTGTGCGACGTTCTCCTGTACGAGAAGTGAGAGCAGCATTTATATTATATATATATATATATATATATATATATATATATATATATACTGCTGGCCACCGTAAATGCAACACCCTGAAGGAAGCACGCAAATAACATGAAATTTACAACATGCATTAGAGGAGGTGAGATATGCAAATGAATAGAATTTCAGCGCAGACACACATCACGCACGCCTGTGGCGCCACTTCAAAACGCTATTTAAGGCTTGGAGATTTCGACGATTTCAAGTTCGGCAATTGTGTTTTTCTTGTGGTTTTTTCAATAAACGATCCGTTATGTCTCGTAGAAAACAGCGATCAGCTTTTGATCAAGTATCCGAGTTCGACAGAGGAAGGATAGTGGCCTACCGAGATTGTGGAATATCTTTCAGGGAAATCGGTAGTCGTGTTGGACGAAACCAAACAACAGTAATTCGGATATGTGACCTTTGGATGCAGGAGGGTACGATGGACCGAATAGGTCGATCGCATCCACCTCAGTACACCACTTCACGTGAGGACAGGCAAATCGTGCGCATGGCAGTGACGGATCACTCAGTCACTTCACGAACCATAGCACAGCACATTGAGTCTGTAACGCACTATTCAGTGTCTGCGCGTACCATTCAACGCCGTTTACAGCAGAGTGGTCTGTCCACAAGACGTCCATTGTTTGGTCTACCCTTGACGCAGAACCACAAACGTCTCCGCCGCCAATGGTGCGATGAAAAAAGGATGTGGGCAGAATGGAATGAAGTTGTCTTTACTGACGAGTCACGCATCTGTCTGCAACACCACGATGGTCGGATTCGAGTCTGGAGACACCGTGGAGAAAGGATGCTGAACAGCTGCGTTATGCACCACCACACTGGTCCTGCACCGAGTATTATGGTATGGGGCGGTATTGGATATCACTCTCGCATTCCTCTGTTACTCATTGCCAGTACTTTAAACAGCCAGCGCTACATCTCCGAGGAGTAGGAGCCAGTTGTCCTTCCTTACCTTCAGGGCTTAGCCACAGCCATGATTCAGCAGGATAATGCGCGACCACACGTGGTACGCATTGTCCAAAGGTTCTTCGTCAATCACCAGATTGAATTGCTTCCCCGGCCGGATCTTTCACCAATTGAAAACATGTGGTCCATGGTTGCTCAACGATTGACCCAGATTACACCCCCAGCTGCCACACCAGATCAACTTTGGCAACGTGTGGAAGCTGCTTGGTCTGCTGTACCCCAAGAACACATCCAAAGTCTCTTTGAATCAATGCCGAGGCGTGTGGCAGCGGTGATCTCCAACAATGGCGGCTACTCTGGCTCCTGATTCTGGCAGGAACCACACTTCACAGAAGTCTATACATTTTATCATTTGATACTTGGTTAACCTGTTATCTACAAAATAAATTTTGTTGTGCTATATCTTGTCTTTCTTGGTGTTGCATTTACGGTGGCCAGCAGTATATATATATATATGTAGTAGATGATGTTGTACTGGAAGTTCGTTGCAATGGATTCTTTAAAATGAGCTTGCAGTGGCATTCTTGTGGTTAAATAAACCTTTTATTTCACATCTTGAACACATAAAGCAAAGTACGATACACACAAATACTAGCTGCAACACACTACATGATGACAAGAGAGAAGAAGCGCGCGTAACCGTGTTTTCAGAGTTTTTATAGTGGCGGTGAAGGTCGTACGACTCTTTTATAACAGGAGTCGTGATTGGCTGCAAATGAGCGGGAGCAATTAGATTAAGATTATACGCTCGTACAATTAGATTAAGATTATAACAGTCTTAGGCGAAAGAACTAGGAAATAATTCCACGGTGTACAGTTAAGGAGAGTTAGAAGAAGTCATTACATATATATGTATATATATAGCCCTTATAATTGCACAAAAAAAATTCTACGTACATTTTTCATAAACAAAATATAAATTTTCTAAGAATTAAATTCTTAGAAAATTTTGATTAGAAAAAAATTTTAAAATATAATTCAGACAAAAATTAAATCCCGGGATTAGTTATTTTAATCCCGGGATTTCGGAATCTCAGGGCTGCAAACCTTATTACTCAGAAGTAAATTCAAGAATTTCTTGGTTCACATTCACAGTAATTGCCTATAAAGTTACATTAATACATTTTTATTGAGGTAGATTTCTAATTTTGCTTTCAAGAAAAAGGAAAATAAAAACAAAAATTTGATGTTAAATTATTTTTAAAAAGAATTGTTTGTTTCCACTGATAAAGTATATCAAATTTTCAGCAACAGGATTTTTTAAATACTCAAAATCCAAGATGCTAAAAATTTTAGTTACTCCAATACGTCGAAGTTACTCAATACAGTTTTTTTTTTTTTAATATTAAGTTATTTTTAATTTCAACTAAAATTATTCTCTCTCTCGACGACAATTCTGATACTGACCTTATTTATAAGTACATAATGGATTTAATACATCCATTATTAAATAAACAAGTTCATATGACGGTGAAAGCGAAAATTAAATGTGATGTTTATTAATCAAATCGTAATTTGACGTTCTTTACTTTTGCTGTTTTTATAGAAAGGAAATAACTGAAACCACGTGTCTACCTGATATGATGTTTGATAAGAATTATTCGCATAAAGTTTTCTCACCTCGCATTCGATCAGCCATCAGTTTGTTATGCAATAATTTATAGATTTAAACAAGTAATATAAAAAAAAATTTAAGTCAATTCCTACTTAGATACATACATGTTTATATTAATTGTAACTATTTAATAAAAAGTAACTAAAATGAATTTTTTCTTTGTTGACCTTTGTAGGAATTGACTTAAATTTTTTTTTATATTACTTGTTATTAATTAGTTATAATTAATTTGAATATGTACATGCATATGACAGAATCACTCACAACATTAAGTGGCAATTAATTTTTATTAATTATCGTTAAAGTATCGTATTGTCATCCAAAACAATCGCGTATATAAAATTTCATTTCAACTGAATGCTTTGAAATGTGAGGGGAAAAAAACTTTTAAAGTTTTGAGACCCAAGTCGCTAAAAATGAAGCCAACGTGGCTGTACCTGTAATTCTTCAAATAATATAATTTTAAGCAATTAATTTTAATTAATTATAAATAAATTATCGTGTTTTTATCAAAACAATAGTGTATAGAAAATTTCTGCTCAAATGAGCGCATTAAAATGCGAGAAAAAAAACCTTTTAATGTTTTGACACAAGTCACCAAAATGGTCTCTAAGTCGTCCAAAATGATGCTAACGTGGCTATATTTGTAATTCTTAGAATAATTAGTTTTAATCAATTTTTATCAATTATAATTAAATTACTGTATTGCCATCCAAAATGAGCGTGTATATAAAATTTCAGCTCAATTGAGTGCTTTAAAATGTATTTTATTAACGATTGAAAATTTGAACAAGTTAAATATATATATAAATAAATATATAGAGAGAGTGAGAGCTAATAGTAGGGATTAAAAATAATAATTAAAATGAAAAAATTTAAGATTCTACACTATGGGCTAAGTTAATTATGATCACATGATAAACACAATCACGCAGTCATGTGTTTTCCATTGCAATCAAAATTGACATTAGACTAGTACTTGTTCTATTTATAAAATTTAGATGAAAATTCGAATTTGGCTTTTGGTTACAGATGTTGTTCAAGAATTGCGACTACTTACAAAGTTTTTCAAAATTACAAAAACAAATCCAAGGGTTAGCTATAATAGGGTCCCACCAAGGAAGAAAACACAGGCATTTCTTTGTTTTATTTGCCAGTTTTATTGGAGAGTGCAAATAACGCAAAAAATAATGTGTAACTTTTAATTTTAACAGTACATAAAGAATCACAAAAAAAGTAAACGAACATCTCATCTATTTAAATCGCAAAAAAGTGTTCATTTTGTCGTGAAATATAACCTCCCCTAAAATTATCATCTCCCCGTCTACCGTTAACTGTTTCTGGACGTGTAGGCGGATTAGAGAATTCAAGAGACATAGTTACAAATCACTACATTTATTGATACTTCTTAATCAAGGAAGGCTACAAACACACGATTCAAATTTAAGAGATATAAAACACAGAGGAGTATGAGAAGGGGTTACTACTAGCGGAACTACGGAATCGGGACTGAATCCACGAAAGATCAGCACGTACAATTACAGCTAACACACGTACACGTATTCACACATTTCTAAATCACTAACCTTATCCTTGTAGCATCGGCAGGTCCGTCGTGGTGAAGAAATTATTACTGGCTGGATCGGATAATGGCTTAAGATCCACTCTCGACTTTCCAATTTCAATCTTCAGCTCTCCGGTGTAGCACGTCGCTTCACTACTAACTAATACTGTCAACAACTGCGTGTTGATTTACCGATGCTTCAATTCATTTGACTTCAAAAATCTAACTCTTCACTTTACTACCTCCATTTAACTCGCGAAACCCGAACTTATATAATATTTCTCATTTGCATAAATCACGCTTTGGCTCCCGATGGAGATTGGTTGAAATGAATAAAACTTTTAAGAAAAATAGAGACTGTTAGCTTAAGACCGTATAGATCCGTCACAATTTCACTATTCAGTCTGTAGTCCGAGGTTTTCATCTTATAAATAATGAAACCAAACCGAAGCATTATCAACTGATTTTTTATGTTATTTTTTATGAACAAAATTTCTAAATTTTGACAAAGTGGCTTAACATAGAACACACATATACACATATCCAATTCTGCGCACAAACAATTTATACAGAATTAAATAAATTAATTAAAGAAATAAAATGTGAATGCAGAGTAATGATAATTCATTGCAGAATCATTTAGCATACCAAGAAAAAGTTTGAGGTTCCCAAAAGGAAAAAAAAAAATGGCGGCTAATTCTGAATAGAGTTTGACTTAATTTTCAATTATATCACTCAAATACTTGACT
This sequence comes from Trichonephila clavata, assembly GCA_019973975.1. Lineage (NCBI taxonomy): Eukaryota > Metazoa > Arthropoda > Arachnida > Araneae > Nephilidae > Trichonephila > Trichonephila clavata. The sequence continues at coordinate 12,373 of BMAO01002934.1, forward strand.
CTACATAAAATTAAGGTTATGTATGAATCATTAGGTTAAAAAAATAATTCATTTTTATTCAGATCATATAAGAGCTGCATGAGTAATGTTTATTGTGTTATGAAACATCTTAGAAAATTAAATTCATTACTGGAGAAAATAGACGCAAGCAAATGCATAATCTTTCTTCTTTGTATTCAAGTTTCATGCATAGAATATCTGTCCAATAAAGACAGGCAAATTATATATTCAATTTTATTTTCAAATGCATAATAAGAAACATTTCAAAGAAAGAAAAAAAATATTGTATGCTCACACAAAAAAGGTATTAACATAAAATTATAACTCTTTCTTAAAAATAATTATAATTGCAGAGCATTTTTGGACCTTCCTTGCCATGTAGTATATTAAATGTTCTATTAAACTCTTTTACCAAAGATGTTCGGCATCCGACTGCTTGGTATAATATATACTGCTTAAAATTCGAATTCTAATAACAAAAATAAAAAAGTTACAAATTGTGTAACAGAACACTCTTTTATCCCTCACAAAATTACTCCTTTTACTAAAAAAAAATAATGAAAATCATATTTATAATTTTTTTCTGAATGGAATATTGCATGTAATCCCCCTCCTTTAGAATGCATATAATTAAAAATGTAATTTTAAAAAATCTTAAGGATTCAGTATGAGAAATGACTACGTGTATTCCATTTATAAGGCTACTACATTTGCACTCTATGTTATTTTATTTTAATATAGGGACAGTTTTTGTTTTGCGCTTGATTGGCTTTAAAGGAAGAGTTAAACAAACCATATTATAAAATGAAAATTCTTTAAACCAAATTTATATCAAGAGATAATGTTTGTATAGTCGAATACATCAAAAGATTTTAATGGGCTATAGTCATATTTGTTGTACTAGATGAGATCTTAAAAGTCAACAGTTGTGATTATTTCAATCAGTTGGAGGAAATGTAAGAATTATAAGTCTGAAAATTTAAAAGTGTTTAAGTATGTTATATATAAGCACAAAAACCAATCAATAATGAAAATTGATTCATTATTTATTTACGTCGCATTCGAAATAACACGAGGGCTATTGGTCGAAAAACCTCTATTTCTGAACCATGGTCAAGTGCCGATACCTTAGTGGCACCTTTTCAGTTTTTTTCCACTTGGTCAACACGTGGAATTTGAGCCTCGGCGGATTTAAGGAGCATCTGTTCCTTTTACCCAGCAGGTAGGTCTAGAGTAGCACCAGGATTCAAACAAGAAAGAGTTCTCGACTAAAACCACTTAGTTACCGACGGCAGTTCAATAACGGAAAATCATTTGAAAATTTTAATTAGTTCCATATTAGTGTAAGAAAAAGACAATAAAGGGGAACACAAAAATCGAAACATGTTTATAATATATTTAATACTTTTTGGAGCTTGACTTGAGAGACGAACGAGCCTGTTTCGGAATTTCTATATATATATAAAGAGAGAAAATAGTTCACTACTAGCGACAACTTTTTTTAAAAAAAATGGAGATAGGGGGATTTTGTGTGTGTGTGTGCTTTTTAGATTTGTTTAGCACATTGTAAGAAAAATATGCTAAAATTACGAGGAGAAAAAGAAATTATTATTACTAAAATGGGGGAAAAAATGGGTACAAATTTACAAAAATTAACATAAGCACGCCCCATTCTGTACCAAAAGTTTATGAACATTTTTTCAATTCCAATGTGTTGCTATGCTATTCCTTTTTGAAATGACTTTCAGGATGAGAGATATTTAAATTTTTACAAAAATTAGAGCACTTGATCTTAGTTATTATATGAAATTGCTTAAAAAAGCAGTGGTTATATTCACATAAGGGACTGTAAATTTTGTAATAAAACAGTGATTGATAAATCTGAAGGTTAAAACACTTCTACGATTATACAGAAGATACACAAAAAATTTTATAGTTAAATATTTTCTCAAAACTTTTTCAGCACTCGTTGTTCCCTTTTCAGCATTTTCAAAAAAACACATTTCGAGTAAAACGCATTTTAAAGTATGACATATCTTGCTTAATATAATGGCGCCTGCTTGTAGTTTTTGTTCTAGCGAACGGGAAATAATAAACTTGATTTTTTTTTATAAAGCTAATAAGATGGTCTATAAAATAAAATCATAAAAAAAATTGTCAATTTTATGGCAAAATTCACAATTTTAGGGTAGTCGGATACCTTAAGCATTCCAGCTCCTGGATAGAACCAACAGCATTTATTTCGAAATTAGTTGTATTACATTTGAAGTATTTATAAGTGAAAATCATTCATAGCGAATTAAGCATAACAACTTTAAAATTTAACTATAACGCTTAATATATTGCCTCTATGAACTTATTTTAAGCTTTTATCTTATTATTACGAAAATTATTAAGGAATATTTGTCACTAACGTATTAGAAAAATGTTTATTTAAAAATATATATTAAATAAATATTTGATTATGTAAGTAATATAAATTACAAGTTATTAAAAAAAAAGCGAAATTTCTAATAAAAAAAATTCTAGCATTAATTAAATTTAAATGAAAAAAGGGAAAGAGGAAAAATTATTTTATTTAAAATCAAATTGATTTTAAGAGATTGCTTCAAGGTAAAAAATTTAAAGTATTGTGTGCGATTTTAAACTTTTGTGGACAAAATCTAGTTTTTTTAATTTTTTAAAAATTTTTTTAATGGCTTTTGTTCTAAAAATTTTCGTATTAATTCTTCTGCATCGTTCTTTATTTTTTCTCAATACTTGGGATTATAATTAAATTTAGATTGAAGAATATGTGAATTTTCTTAGCAGAAGGAATGAAATTTTTAATCATGAGAATAAGATAAAAAAAAAAACTAAAAATATAAAAGAACATCTATTTAAATGTTAAAAAAGAAATCCATTCTCGATATTGGTCTCAATATTTGTGAGAAGACTAAATCACATAAAATCTCCCCAAAGTAGAAAAAAAAATCAGTTTTATTTATCAGTGGTTTGTTTTTTCCCCTTATTTAATTCTAAATAATACGCATATATTTTTTTAAAAATGCGTAAAAGCAATACCTTGTTTCTGTAGTTAAGTTACATTAAAAGGGACAAATTCCTTTTGCGTGTTATTGCAGAACTCCGTTACAAAGAAGTTTATCAAAATAATTGAATTTTAGAACATAAATTGTACACTTGCATGGGGCTCAAAGCTACGGCTAAAGACAGGCATACATCTAGCCCTTTGCCGCGCTGAATTTCGTGGGCCTCGATCTAACATCGTCAGACAGGTGGCATTAGTAACAACAACTACAACACGTTTCACAATTGAAGTTAAAATGAAGTCAAGAAACGAGATGAAATTACAGCTACTGGCCTCTGATAATGTAGTGAAAGGAATATCTAAAAAGTCCAAATGGAAAACATTCCTAATCTAGAATCAGAAATCTAATCTTGATGTGTCACCAAGTAAGGACTTCTGCCAAAATTTTACTGCGGAAATCTTTAATTTATATCTGTATAATTTGAATCAATGTGTTATTTATCAGAAAAGAAAAAATAATAATATATATTTTTTATTATTAATGTATCCGACTACTTGCGACAACTTTTTTTTAAAAAATGGAGAAATGTATATTTTTATGCTGTTTTTGGATTTGTTTAGTACATTTTAAGAAAAATATGCTAAAATTAAGAAGAGAAAAAGAAATTTTTATTGCTAAAATGTGAGAAAATATGGGTAAAAAGTTACAAAAATTAACATAAACGCGGCCCATTCTGTACCAAAAGTTTATGAACAAATTTTCAATTTTTCAAATCTGACGCGTTGCTATGTTATTCATTTTTTAAATGACCTTCAGGATAAGAGATATTTTAATTCTCACAAAAACTAGAGCACTTTATCTTAGTAATTATATGAAATTGCTTAAAAAAACAGTGATTATACTCACATAAGGAACTGTAAATTTTGTAATAAAACAGTGATCGATAAATCTGAAGGGTAAAACACTTCTACTACAAAACATACACAAAAAAATTCAGTTAATTATTTTCAAAACTTTCTTAGCAATCGCGCTGACCCCGTTTGAGCATTTAAAAAAAGAAACCATATCGAATAAAACACGTTTTAAAGTACATCTTGCTTAAAGTAATGGTATCTGCTGTTACTAAAACACTTGTAATTTTTTTTCTAGTGTATGGAAAATAATAAACTTGGTATTTTTATAAAGCTATTAAGATGGCCTATATAATAAAATCATAAAAAAGTTTGTCAATTTTTGGCAAAATTCATAATTTTAGGGTAGTCGAATACTTTAAATACATTTTTTTTCGATGTTTTGTACTTACTAGGCCTATTTAAGCGACATTTATGCTGAGTTCTGCTATTGTCCTTTTTTCAGTTGCCCGTAAATTTTTACCAATTATGCACATTAATATAGTAGTATTTTTATAAAACAATATTAGTTTGTAAATGTATCTAATTGAAATTTTTTAAAGGATATCATTATAAATTTTATAGATAGATTGTCTTATTATTTATTAGAACATCGCATACAATTTTATGTGGTTTTACAGTTTAAGCCAGAAGTGGCCAACCTTTTAGAGAAGAGAGCCACTATATCTGATAAAAAAAATTATGCGCGCCACTTCAAACTTTTCCAACAAACAAAAGAATATGAAAAGATGAAGAGATGTTGCTTATAGGCTTGTTATGGAATTTTTAAGCAAATAGCACATATTTTATGTAAGTCTAAGTAATGGAAATTCAAAAATAATATAATAAATAAGACAAAAGTACAAACTTATATTTTATTGTTTATTTTTTTTCAGTTTTAATTAATTAGGTTAGGTAAAAAGTAACCAGAAAAATTTAATTCTAAATAATTATCAAGCAGTCAGTACTTTCTTAATGTGGTTTTTCATTTTGTTGATTTTTTAACAAGAATTTATTTTGTAGATTCTTTACATTAGGATCAGTTCTCGAGGTTGCAAACAAAATCAGGTTGTTTTAGGTGTGCATCAGTTTCCTCTTTTCCTCCAAAATCGATATAAAAAAGAAAAAAGTGTGTTCACGAAAGAAGATATATGACCAATCAGAATTGGAAAAATACAATCTTTTCCTTGTAATCTTAAATTTAAATTTGTTAAATGTCCTACAGTATCGGCAAGAAAAGCTAAATCTCAAAGCCTATCTTCATTCTTGAGAAGTAAGCACTCACTGGGCAGTTCCAGATATTTTAAAAAACACGTTCCCTCGAATTCCAGAATCTCACGAATGCACTTCCTTTGGAAAACCAACGCACACAACAATGAAGGAGTGTTGTCTACATTATAATTCTCTACTGTAATTTAATTAAGTGTATTTAAAGATGCTTTGTTTTGTCTGAAATAACCACCTTTCAATAAAATAGTTAAAAAAAATTATTATTATTATCTTTTCAAATTTTTTTAAATTTTTCAATAAGTTTTCGCGTGCCACTCTTACAACTCAGCCGTGCCACACTGTGGCACTCGTGCCGCGGTTCAGCCACCCCTGCTTTAAGTAAATTCATCATTCTCCTGCTTTAGATTTTTTTTTATAAATGTAAGCATCTTTTCTTTCAAACAAATTGAATGTTTTTAAAAAAAAATACGTACTGTAAAATCCGGTGTATAACGCGCACTTTTAACACAAAAAATAAGATCGAAACTTAAGGGTGCGCGATATACGCCTAGTATAAGAACGATAGCTTTAAAAATAACAAAAGAGATAAACATAAAGAAGAACTTACTTCTATATGCATTGAAATATTGTTTATTTAAAAGAAACGACTCGTGCCTTACAAACTAAAAGAGCTGTAGTTCCAGAAGTATACTATTTTTTCAAAAGTCTGGGATAATAACTCGAATAAAAGACTTCAAAACATAAGAGCAATGTATATTAATATTTCAGATTTCTTCGTAAAAAATTGGGGTGCGCGTTATAGGGCGAATATACCTAATAATATATATATATATATAAAAATTGAGTTTAAAGGTATAGGTGAGCGTTATACACCGGATTTTACGGCAAATATGCTGATAAAAATGATGTGCTTGTAAAATTAAAGCCTTTTTCTTTTAACTTTTTTCAGTTTTTGTTATTTCTTAAAATTTAGCCCATTTTTTGTAATTTTCCTTTGTCCTGAAACATTGTCGCTTCATTAGAATTCTTTCATTAAAATCAAAGTTACAGACAATTGCTCTTCAGTTAATATTGATCCTTTTTCTATTATTAAATATGGTTAATTCAAAGTGCTTAACTTCCTGAGAATCAGTTATTTCCATACGTATTTATTATTCCCCCCCCCCCCTCTAAAAATAGTAGATAAAATCGTCATTTGAAATTATCGTCATTCCATGAAAACTTTTCGTATTATCTTTTTTTTATCTCGATTCAAAGCATATTGAAAGTCTTTTTATTAGCTTCCATATTTTTACAGCATATTTTTATCATAAGAAGTGACATTTTTGAGTAATTGAATACTTATAAGTATGTGTACATTTATAGAAATAAGTGTTTACTCGTTATGTATATTCATATTCGATTTCAGAAAAGTCTTGGGACATTTTAAATTATAAATTTGCAAATTAGCTTGCAAATTTGACTAGATATCTGTATTTTTTCAGAATATATCTTTAGCAATATCTTTATTTTATTTTCCATACAAAGCTATTTATAATAATCATGAAATTTCATAATTCAACATTCGTAACTTAACTGTATTGAAAAAATATAGAAAAAAAATTGTTTAAAAAGAAGATTTTTTTTTGAGAAAACATTTTTAAGTTTTATTACACTGCTGGCCACCGTAAATGCAACACCCTGAAGGAAGCACGCAAATAACATGAAATTTACAACATGCATTAGCGAAGGTGAGATATGCAAATGATTAGAATTTCAGGGGAGACACACATCACGCACGCTTGTGGCGCCACCTCGAAGCGCTGTTTAAGGCTTGGAGATTTCGATGATTTCAAGTTCGGCAATTGTGTTTTTCTTGCTGTTTTTTCAAAAAACGATCCGTTATGTCTCGTAGAAAACAGCGATCAGCTTTTGATCAAGTATCCGAGTTCGACTGAGGAAGGATAGTGGCCTACCGAGATTGTGGAATATCTTTCAGGGAAATCGGTAGTCGTGTTGGACGAAACCAAACAACTGTAATTCGGATATGTGACCTTTGGATGCAGGAGGGTACGATGGACCGAATCGGTCGATCGCATCCACCTCAGTACACCACTTCACGTGAGGACAGGTAAATTGTGCGCATGGCAGTGACGGATCGCTCAGTCCCATCACGAACCATAGCACGGCACATTGAGTCTGTAACGCATCATTCAGTGTGTGTATGTACCATTCGACGCCGTTTACAGCAGAGTGGTCTGTCCGTAAGACGTTCATTGCTTGGTCTACCCTTGACGCAGAACCACAGACGTCTCCGCCGCCAATGGTGCGATGAAAGAAAAATGTGGGCGGCAGAATGGAATAAAGTTGTCTTTACTGACGAGTCACGCTTCTGTCTGCAATACCACGATGGTCGGATTCGAGTCTGGAGACACCGTGGAGAGAGGATGCTGAATAGCTGCGTTATGCACCGCCACACTGGTCCTGCACCGAGTATTATGGTATGGGGCGGTATTGGATATCACTCTCGCACTCCTCTACACTGTGAGAAACGATTTTCCAAACTGAGAGCAAACAGCTCACACTTTTGAGTACTTCACATTCTCAAAATAGCTCCGATGCACGCGTACTCAAATTTGAGAATCGCATATTCTCATATTGAGTACATTCTCAGTTTTGAACCTGTTACGGGATCAAATTTTTGAGAATGAAAGATCAAGATGAGTATATAATGCACTCATTTTTGAATTTGTTAATGTATCAAATATGAGTTTAAAACAATAAAATGAGTATATATAGCAATTATTTTCGATACTGTTGTATCTAGTATGAATTTTTAACAGAAAAATATTTATTAACCCAAATCTGAAGGGATTTAAAAATGTGATACCTGAGTTGTAAATTTTCACTTTCTTCATCTTACGTATTATTTTATTTTCATTTCATGAAATTTTTACACTTAACTTCGAAATCAAAATTCATTTTACATTTATTGTGTGCAACAAAAAGATACTCTCGCATTATCGCGAAAGTGCCTAAGTTAAAGATAACTCGCCAAATTGGCAGTAACGATTTCGCATGTGTCCTACGCGCTGAATTAGCAACCATGTACTTTGTTTTATATAATGTCGCCAATACGGTGGCGACAATACGCAAGTATCAACAAAAATATTACTTTTCGAAGAAAAAAAAAATGCAATTATCATTTGATCACAAACTGCATGTCTTCGAACTTATACCGCAAATATAAATCTTTGAAAACTGCAAAAATAAATTCGATGTAATAGTTAAACAAATGTGTATGCATTTTGAACTAGTTCCAGAAGCAATTTGGTCCATTATTTATATTTATGTTTCTAGAAGCATTATATTGTTTCCTTAAAATCATATACAAGCAGAAAATTAACTTTTATTTAAAAAAATTCAGCCCTTCAATAATAAGTTATTAGAAATATCTAGGAAACATTATGATAAATAACAGATTTTTCAAAGTAAAAATTTCAAAACAATGCCAGAAAGAAATAGCTTTAGCAAATTAAGCTCATTTTTGTTAAATCAACTGATTTTACACTCTCCTATCACCAAAAAAACAAACAAATATAATAGTTTTTAAGTTAATTTTTTTAAATTAAAATACTTAAAAATTTCAGTCCTTAGAAGAATGTAAAAACAACTAAAACAGTACATTTTTGCATTAACAAAACACACACATTTAGTTTTTAACCTAATGGAAAGAGTTTTTAGAGAAGTTTTCAGCACCCATTTAGAAGAAAAAATAACATCATAAGGTCCTATAGAAAATCATAATTTAGCCATTTTACTTATAGCATTTTATTTTCAATACCTTCTTTCAATCAAACCATATGGTTCAATTCAACCATATTGGTGAAATTATATGTAATACAACACATGGTAGTCAATCTGGCGCATACGACACATGCAAAACCAGGGTCACCAACTTGGCACGTTATCTTGAACATTGGCATTGTTGTGGTAATATGTATCGTAAAATCTGGTGTATGGTGCACACTTTTAACACAAAAAATGAGATTGCATTTTATGCGTGCACATTATATACCAGATATAAAAATAAGAGCTTTAAAAAATGTGAGCACAGGAAAAAAAATTACATTTTTACATAGATCAAAATAATGGTTATTTAAAAGAAATGGCATTCCTTATGAACTTAAAAGGTTGCACTTCTAGATGTATACTATTTTTTACTAAAGCTTAGAATAAATGACTTTCAAACTTTAAGAGCATGGCTCACATATATCTCAGGTTTCTTCATGAAAAAGGGGTTGCACATTATACAGCAAATAAACATAGAAATTAAAAATTGCTACTTGAAAGTATAAGTGCGTGTTATACGATGGTATGCATGATATGCCAGATTTTACGGTAATAATATAATTTTTCTCTACCTTTCTTTAATGAGTAAAAGTATAAAATATATTTATATTGGGTTAAATATAAAGAATCTGATATATATACTTCATTTATTTTCATCCAATTAAACAAAACACTATAGTCACAATAAAAGTATATTATAAACCAGAAGATCAATATGTTGCGAATTAAAACTTACTTTGACTCAGCCTCTCTCTCTCTCTCTTTTTTTTAAAATATCAATTTAATAAGATTTTTTAAATGGTCATAAGAGTATAGCCTTCTGCGTTATGTTATAAGATGAATCCAATTTAAACAATGTAAACCACTTATTAATAATACAAAATATCCATTAAATATTAGTATTAAAGTAGATTTAATTTTTATATGCTATGTCCCAAACTGAAAATTAAAAAACATTCTTGAAATAGCCTAAGTTCAATTTTACGAACTAATTTTGCTCATTCTGTTATTTCCAGTAAATTTTGATTCTCCCAATATTCGAAAATGAGAGTGAAAGGAATCATAAATTAAATGTATTGAAATAATTGACTCTTTGAAAAATTTCTTTATGAGAACTTTTCAGACATTTTCCATAAGTTTACCAATAAGCTAAAAAAGTTCTTTAAAATTTGCAAGAAATTATTCTCTTTAAAAGGTTAATAATTGAAAACAAAAATTTATCTTGTAGGCTTGCCTTTTTCAAGACATGCAAGCCATTTTAAAGTTCAATGTGAAAATAAAACTAAAATGTTTCCAATATAGCAAAAGAATACTTAAATTATTATTTGCCTACAAGCAAGTGCCCAAAAAATCAAACAATATGACTTATTATAAATCAAGTACATTTCATCAAGATATGTCACTACCCAAAATTCGCAGTTTTGGTGAAAATTTTCAAAATTTCTTTTGTGTTTTTATTTTGTAGCCTATACATTTCAGATTCCAAAAACACTCTATTTTTGTTTCTATGATATTTAGAAGCAAAGTTATAGCATAATTAGTAAACTGGAATTGGAGTTAATAAAACCAGATGCTAATCCCTACACAAAATATTAAGATATTGAATTTAAATTTTCAGAACATGTTTTATTTAGTTGTATCTGTGTTATGAATCAAAATCTAATCTCTGTGTATATACAGTGGACCCAAAAAGTGTTCGTACACTTGCAATTTCGTATAAGATTTATTGTTTCCGACCAATAAAAATTAATATTTTGGAATTGTAATTTTTTTATATCTGCAACTTGTTCTTGGTGGAATGACATAATTATTTTTTTTAAATAGTAAAACTATTATTTTTAAAAATTAATAATCAGAAAGCTACTGAAAAATTACGCCACTAAAGTCTTCGTACACTTAACAAAAATCTCAACATAGCTTTAAATATTGTGTGTGTATTTCTTTCTTAATTTAGAACTTAGTAGGATATCTTTTAGTGGTCCACAACAACTTTTAAACGTCTTGGTATAGATTTAATCAGTTTTTCGTAATTTCTGCATCGATTTACTTCCATGCTTCAGTGATTATTGTTTTTACTTCCTATTATGTGCTTATATGTCATGTTTTCTTTTTATTTTAAATCTAGTTCTCCCCAAATATGCTCTGCTGGGCTAAATAAATTGATTGAGGAGGTGTTTTCAAAATTTTGGGTACAGTTATAGAGACACCAGCGGTGTACATTGAGAGCAGTTCGCTTGGCGTCATTATCCTGTTAAAAAATGAAGTCGCCTGAAATATCCAAATTTGAGTGTATAATTAAAATTTCTCTTTAAAATATTTAAATAGAGCTCATGATTCTCAATACCATCAAACAATACCAAATTACCTAATCCTGAAGCCTATTTACAACCCCCCCCCCCGCAAGAATACCTCTGTGTTGAAGCATGGAGGTGGAGGAACTCTTGTTCCACATAAATTCACAGAATTAAATGCCTCATTTTTTCCTTTAAAACTATTATATGCCCATCAGAACCAAAAGTGTTGAATTTTCTGCATCCCAATCACTTTCCTGTCAATTTTGAATTTTCTGAAACTTAGTCACAAGAATCTAGTTGGATAAATGAACCATGGAAGTGGAAGTGTTCTTGCGTGGGGCGTAAATCAGCCACAGAATTAGGTATTTTTGATGGTATTGAGAATCATGAGCTCTATTTAAATATTTTAAAGAGAATTTTTAAATTATACACTCAAAATTTGGATATTTCAGACGACTTCATTTTTTAACAGGATAATGACGCCAAGCGAACTGCTCTCAATGTACACCGCTGGTGTCTCTATAACTGTACCCAAAATTTTGAAAACACCTCCTCAATCAATTTATTTAGCTCAGCAGAGCATATTTGGGGAGGACTAGATTTATATAAAATAAAAAGAAAACATGACATATAAACACATAATGGGAAGTAAAAACAATAATCACAGAAGCATGGAGGAAAATCAATGCAGAAATTACAAAAACTCATTAAATCTATATCAAGATGTCTAAAGGTTGTTGTGGACACTAA
>BMAO01002935.1:0-57949 GCA_019973975.1 Trichonephila clavata
ATTCGCATAAATCGCCAAATTGGCGACCCTATGTGTTATATGTGGTTTTTCATAAAGAAATTATTTTGCTTACTGGTTAGATTGAATGCTGTGAAATACTTTAACTATGGGTATTTGGGATCTGCCTGCGAGTGAAAAAGATGCTGTTGAATTGTTACAGGGATATGGAATTATACCGAACGAACGTACTTGTAAAAATTCTCATAAAATGAAACTGTATTTTGGAAAGCAAATCTTCTGGAAATGTAACGTCGAAGAGTGCAATCAACACTTGGGTGTGAAAACCGGAAATTGGTTTGAAGGTAGACGAATTTCATTTGTGACAGCAGTGCACTTCATTTATTGTTGGTGTAAAGAGTTAACCTCAATTAAATTTTGTGCAGAAGAGCTGGGAATTGCTGACAAAACTGTTATAGATTGGAACAATTACATGCGGGAGATATGTGCCCTTGAAATGGATGAAAAAGAAAGAAAGCAAATAGGCGACGAAGGACTTATTGTGGAAATAGACGAAAGTTTATTTGTAAAAAGAAAAAATAACACTGGGCGTGTACTACCACAGCAATGGGTTTTCGGCGGAATTTGCCGAGAAACGAAAGACTTTTTTGGTTACTGTACCTAACAGAAGCGCTGTTACTCTCATGGAAAAAATTTGCGAAAATATCAAGGAAGGAAGCATTATTTACTCGGATTGCTAGAAAGGATACAAGACAAGTGAGTTGGAAAATGCTGGATTTCTGCATGGAACTGTTAATCACAAATATAACTTTGTGGATCCCGACACGGGCGTTCACACACACATGTAGAGCGCATGTGGGGCACAGCCAAATGGCGCAACAAAAAACAGAGAGGAGAACAGCCCGTTATCATCTTGACTCATACCTTATCGAATTTATATGGCGCCAAGCTCAAGCTGTTAATGGCGGACGGTTTTCAATCAGTGCTAAAAGCAATAGCCAAAAGATTTCCGCCGAAAAAATACGGGTTTAATTGCTATTTTATATTTTAAAACAAAATAATATAAAAAACTGTATTAAAAATTATCTGTAATTAATAAATGTACATTTTCTTTCTATTCATACTTTCTTACTCAAACTTACAAATCGCGCCAACCTGGTTGCGATAATACGCAAGTACCTGTTGCTTATATTATTGTGTAAGCATTGCAGCAAACCACTTAGATCTAGGCGACATTCTCCCATATGAGAACTGAGAGCTGTGCATATATTTTTTTTTAACTATAGTACACTTAAAATTGCGTCAAAAAATTCTACTTACTTATTTCATAAACAAAATATAATTTTGTAAAAAAAGTAAATTCTTAGAAAAAGTTTTATGAGAAAATTTTTTTAAATATTATTTAGACAAAAATTAAATCTTGGGATTTTGGGATAGAAAAAAAACTGGGATCCCGGGGCTGAAAATACTACTCGATATCTTCCAAAAATTCTAATTGCCTTTGTCCAAATTAGCTGACGTTGGACATCCTGAGGATGGGAGAAATATCCGTTTTCTGCCCCCATTCATGATAGGGAGAAAGTTAAAGAAGAAAATAAGAGGAAACACATATCAAATTTCACGGTTTAACATACATACCAACCTCGAACCCTTCAAGGTTCACAACGTAAGAAAACTGAGATTAAACATATACAGTATAAAAAAGTAAATAAGATACATTAAATGTAATACCAGATTCACAATACTTCGAAAAAAAATTTCACAATGTAATTCAGACAAAATTAAATCCCGGGATTTGAAAAAACCACCGGGATCCCGAGGCTGCAAATCTTATGTCTTGAATATAAAAGAAACATTTAATTTCAATTGGAAAGCACTCATTTGGGTGTTGTAAATAAAAATCAGAATAGTGATGAAATACATCATCAAGGGCGTGAAGCTAGTCATTTATATGATGGTAGAAATTTTTGAAGAACCAATTAACTATACTAAAAAGAGACATTCTTGTACTATTATTTCAATTCTTAACAAAAATTTCAAAAACTCGTCCATTTAAATAATTGTTAATCACTATCGAGAATCTTTCAAATTCAGGAGAATCATAAACATTTATAGGCATGCCTCATCAAAATCAAATATCACACATAGTTTTATGTTATAAATAAATACAACAGCTTCATAGAGCTTGAAATGTAAAATGCTACTTTAAAAATACATTATAAAAATATTAACTTTCCATTGAAAAATAAATAAAAAGAAAAATGAATAATTTTCTAATTATTTTATTTTCCTATTTCTTGCAGAACTTTTTATACAATCATTTTCTCATTGTCTAAGAATTAGTGAACAAAAACATAATTTTTATATGAGTAAATAGAAAAAAGCATACTGAATAGAATAAAAGTACATGAATGATAATATCCTAAAATATAATCAAATCCAATTTCCTGCGCAAATGATTATATACTACAAGTCTGTAATTCTCAAGTCGTATTATTTAAATCGTCAAGCAAGAATTCCGTTAACATCTCGAACGCAGGTATCTTTTCAATTTTTATCAAGTTTTTATAATTAAACATGTTATAAATTTTAAATCAAAACAAGTATTTTGTAAATTTGTTTGTACATGTAGTGTTATTAATAATTATACTGACTGTATTACCAGTTTTAATAAGAGAAATTCTGAAAGGAACAATATCACTAAATACATAAGAGAACATGTACTGATTCTGGAATAGTACAGGTTATTTAGGGCTTTATATACAAACTACACCAACAAATTATGAAATAAAATGGAATTATAAAAATAAACAAAGATCTTTTTATACAATCCGCTTCTCAATTTTACACAAAAGTTAATTAATTCGTAGGCACTTGTATCTTTCATTTAAAATGATCCCAGATTTGCATTTAGTAGGTAGGGTAATTTTTCATCAGTGGCGCAATGGAGAATAGAAGGGCCACCTGCAAGGTCAGGTTTTGGGCCCCAAGTGGTACCCTCACAAATGATTGCAACTTCGTGTCAGTTAGGCTTTGGGCATCCCTGGAACCCCCGAACTGTGTGGGTGTACGTTACACCACTGTTTTTCATGTATGTTAATTTAACATATATGAACAATTCACGTGAAACATGCTCTTTGTGATATGTACTTTAAACAGTACTGTTGATGTATACTGTGCAGTTGGTTTGGAAAAAATAACAGTACACGTCACATATAAATAACGTCAATGCTATTTCTAAATAGCAGTAAATCTCTTTACGAACCAATTTTTAAAAAATTTACTTCAATGTAGAGTACCTTAATCAGAGCAGAAATTATAGAATATAGTTACATTCTGAAACACAAAATATACTCACTTGACCAGGAACATTTATAGGTGTGCCTTGTCGCAGCATTTGTGGAGCAATTCGAACCTGGTTTCCAACTACCAGTCCTCTTGGGGCCAGAGTCTTTTGCCCAAAGCGTGTAGCATTTACATTAACAATTTGAACACCGGGAGCTAACATGCTAGGATTTGACACTACTTGAGTCACAACATTTACAGATGGGCTTGACAGATGAGACACTTGAGTTGACTTGGATGTAATCACAGATGCAGCTTGGCCACCACTCAGGACCTGATAATGATTGGACAGTGTAGGGGACGGGGAATGTTGATGGTCAGTTGCAGACGTTTGATGACTGTTAATGACATTTTGTTTTGTTTTAGGATCCACGGGATTCCGCGGAGGAGCACTCTTAGCATTTAAGGCATTCAATTGCTGTTGTGCTAAGGATGCTTGATGCTGTCCGCCAGGATTCGCAACTTGGATGCGAGGCTGTTGAGATGCTATGTTCGCTAGGTTTTGCATTGCACTTAAAGTTGCACCACTCGCTTGCGGCCCCGATAAAACTGGGCCACCCGACGACGTTGCGGTGGCAATTTGTTGTCCCGCGCTAGAGTTCGGACTGCCATTCTGTAGTGTGGCGACTTTAAAATTATTGCGGTTGATATTGTTTGTTATGACACCAGAAGTCACTACAGATGAAGTAACTTGCGAAGAAAACGATGATGAAGTGGAGTGAGGTGAATAAACTAACTTTATATCAGCGTTGCTTACGTGCCTGCTCACTACAGTAGAATTCAATAAGGCCTGTTGCGTTGAGCTAACTTGATTTAAATAACCACTTGCAGGCAAAGCCCCACCTAAAGAAACTATAACAGCATTAGCTAAATTTTGGGGCGATACAGAGTTCAAACCCATCATTTGGGAGTTAACTAAACTTTTGTTCGTGTTTTGACTACCTTGCTCTAATAAACTGCCTAAAAGTGCACCATGTTTCTGTGCATCAGGCAGTCTCGCAGTACAGTCTGCCACAGATGCATTTGGTATGTGATTATTGTTAATAGAAGTAGTTGATAATTCATTTCGGGGGTAGTGTGCATCTGATGATGACAGCTGTGATTCCAGAGATCCGACAAGTGCACTCACCGCCGACTCGTCGATGTCTGAAGACAGTAGCATATCTTCCAGCGACTTCGTCGACGCCATTTTCTACATCACTACTGAAAAAGAAAACCGCGCATGCGCGGTCCCTGCTTCCTACTTTATGAATCCAAATCGTAAACACAAGGACACGTCTGCGACTGCGAGCCTATTCAACAGAAAATTTCTGCTTTCAAATATGAACTAATATAACCAAGTACATTTATTATAAACATTATAAAATCATAAAAAAAATTTTAAATGCTACATTTAACAATGTATGTAACATTTTATTTTGCTCAAAATGCTTAATTTCTTTCGTATTATGCAGCTCATTTTTTAAACAGGGATTATTCAGGAACATTATTATTTCTAAGTTTACTATCCTTTGCTAATTTAACATTTATACGATTGATAATACACTTATTTCATTAATATAAATCGTCAAATTGCCGCAATACTGTTAATTTCTTATGTCATTGATATCATTTGTGAGGAAATTTAAACTGAAAATTCACTAACTCTTAATATTTATTGATAAAATACTGTCTCCCTTAATTTTGCATTCAATTATGAATATTGCATTTGGATAAGACAAAAATTTGAAATATCAAACATTTTTTAATGTGATCATTTTAAGCATAAAATGGGTGGAGCAAAATTTTCCCGGTTCTTACAGCAGTTTGCGCATGTGACAAGGAGGAGCCAATCAGAAAATTTCAGCCATTCGCATGGCGTTCTGTTTGGCATTTGACATTCATGTTTCATTTGATTTGGATGCATTAATGTAGTGTGAAATATGGTATCCGCTTCTCTTTGATCGACTCTCATCGATATCTTTTAACATCCTCTATTATACCCATCTTTCGCAATCATTTAACAATGAGCGGTGGAATACCATATTTAGGTAGTAAAATAAGCCTAATATCGAAATCAGAAATTCGTTATGAAGGAATTCTGTATACAATTGACACAAAAGAATCTACAGTCGCTTTAGCTAAAGGTAAACGTAATCTCGTATCTATGTTTATTTTTGTTTTTAGCAGTAAGTAACAAAATCAACAATTTTAGAAATGCGTCTTTCTATTGTTATTGTTCAACAATAAAGTGAACCGTCATGTCAACCATCTTTTTTTACATAATATTTATCAGTTGCGTCGCAGTTCTGTATTATGTCGTTTCAAATAAAAATATTAGGAACAATGATAAAAGCTTTCATTTTACAGCTTTTTTAAATTCTGCTTAGGTAGGATTTTTTTTATCAATTTTCAGTATAGAGGCTTCAATATTTTAATTCTAATATTAAAGTGACAGAATTTCTTATTTTAGTTAATCACATGATTGCACTTGAAACTTACATGAATCTGCTTTTCTTGTAATCAAAGTAAGATAAAGTTGATATGAATATTCAGTGAGAAAAAAGTAGAATTCCATGAAAGCTAAAATATATAGATTATTTACTTTCCTTTTTTAGCATTACAGGATATTTTTATGGACCTTTGTTTATACTACAAACTGAAGGCAAAATCTTAAAATTTTCCTCAAAAATTTTGTATTACAAAAATTAGTTATGTAAGTAATAAATTGTTCTATCTGCAACCCTAACACTTTCATTTGCATCCATAACTTACTGCATTAAGAATGTTTTCACATGTTAAAGAGCAAGGCACAGATTTAAAATGTTCAGATATAAAAGTACTCCTTTTTTATACTATCCCTTTTCTATCCTACAGAGAAAAGTATATTTTATAATACTACTCAATTTTTTATCTCAGAATTGATCCATTTTTTCTGGCATAATGTGTTTTGTATTTTTAACATATTGTGCATATATTATTAATCACTAGAATAATTTTTTCTGTTTGAAAATATGCTCCAGGTTTAGTTCATAATCTCAAACATTTGGCCAAGACGGTCATAAGTTTTGAATGGCACTTTTTTTCACCTGCTTTTGACTTGATAATCAAAATTAAATATTTTTGTAAAAGTTCAAAAAAAAAAAATTTTTTTTAGCTAGAATCTTGTTTATTTATTTTTTTTTTTTTTCCTTCTGAGTTATAATGGTGTGAAAGATTTAGCTTTGTTGTCAGATTCCAAGAGGGTGCTCAATGTCACCCTCCCCCCCCCCTTCCCACACACAATTTAACAGCTGGAGTATTGAACATTAAATCATTTACAGTTCTGCAGCAAATATTTAAGTTTTTTGTTGAAATTTAGTTTGGGTGATTATTTATTAATGTCACTGCTGCCAAATTTGTGTAAATGTGAATTGTCATTTCCCTCCTTAGTCTGTTTCTTTTTTTAATTAAACACACATAAAAGAATATTTTTTATGTGGCACAATGTGTGAATTTTGCTGCTGTGAAACTAATACATAAATACTGCTTATTGTATTGTATGTATTTTTTATTTCTAAAATATTTTTTTATATGCAACATTTCTGAACACTATTTGCATAATGATCTGCAATATCAACACTAAATGAAAGCAAGAAAATATTTAATTTTGCATGATAATGTATATGCAGAATCAATAAAAGGTGAATTTTCAAACCGAATTTTCCTCTAATGGTTTACTGGGATAACACTTTGAAAATTTTGGATATGTAGAGAAATTGATGAATTTACCAATATTTATATCTGTGGAGAGTATTAATAAGTTCCTTGAAGTACCAAAACCTGCTGCTGGTTTGCAAGGAGAAAATACAACTAATGCTGTATGTACATCAGTTGTGTCAAACTTGCGGGTCCGCTTGTGACCCACAACGGACATTTTTGCAGCCCGTTCAGTATATTGGTACACAATAATATATAATAAAATAAAATAAATTTCTGCCAAAATAGGAAAGATAGTAGTAGAGAAGAGATGTCAGGATGAAAACATTAAATTTTTTTCTTTTATATATGTTTATATTATATTACTAGAAATAAACCTACATTTCTAGGAATTTTTGCTTTTTTGTAGACCATCTAAAATTAAAAGTTATTTGTTTGACCTAAGTTAGCCTTTGAGTTTGACACACCTTCTGTACATGTTTTACTGAAAGAGTGGAATATTGCAGAATTGGTTCAAGCGGTATGCTTTGGTGCATTGAGCGTGAACACTAGTTGTTTAAGTAAAGCCTGTGTTTTATTTAAAAAAATATCTGAATATGGTTAGCTTGCCAATATGACATAATGGAATCAGTTTTGGCTGGTTTGGGCTTTCAAATTCTTCATTTTAATAGATTTCAGTTGTTTGGAAGTGTTGAGGGATAGCTATAGAGTACTAGATCTAAATGGGAATAAACAAAGGGTATATACAAGAACTGGCTACTACATTTCTTAAACATTATATGGAAACTATCTTATCAGATTTCAAAGAAATTATCAAGTTGACACTGTTGTCCTATAATGATCTCTCTGTTGGTGCAATTTTTGTCTAAACTAAATTAATATTTTGCCTAGAATTATGTTTATTGTATACTTAACATAGTTTCTTCAAAGCTGGGCCTATTTTACCTGTTATAGATAATTTTTTGGCTTAAGATAATGTAATTTATTTTTCTGTTTAAGGCTGTTTAATATTTATCAATTAATGCTTATTTTATGAACTGAAATGATAGATTACATTGTTAATATTAATAAAAGGAATAGTTTGTAGAGTGGCTGCATACTACATAGACGGGAAATGTATGATATTTGGTATGCTTAAGCTTTAGGTGATGGTGCTTTTTATAACAAGTTTTTCAAAATTTGCTGTATATTTTAAAATTCAATGTTAAAATTATTTTGGAAGAATTACGATTCCTTACGGGGATGAGAGAATCAATTTTATAGGACTGACTATTTGAAGCATGTAAATTAGCTAATTCTTTGGGGAATTTCTGAAAATCGCACTAAAATTCACCAGTTTCTGATTTTTTTTTAAAGTGCTCAAAACATGACTTCAATAATCTAATCAATAAAAAATTTATACTGTTCAAAATGAACGTTTCACTTTTTTGTAAAAGAACAGAATGGCGAATATAAACTGGCAGATTTCATACTAATTTTCTTATTAGTTAATATCAAAAAATACATCTTCACCTTGTTCTTTCTTAATGGTAAAAATGTGTGGTTTTGATGCATATTTTGTCATCATGGCTTATTTTGGAGAACTTTGTGTTTGTTAATTTTTTCCTTTTTAGTGTAATCATGATTGAATCATTTTTGAGAATGTATGTCACAAAAAATGAATTCAGTCAAAATTAACTGAAAATTATTATTGTGAACTATCATTTAAAAATGCCTGGGTCATTTCTTTCCCTGGGTTTGACTCATTAAAAATGTTCTATGTAAGCTAGCTGAAGAATGAGCATTATTTTAGAAGCTCACCTCATGAAGAACAGGTGTACTTTAGCTATTACATAATTTAAACTTTTATTATTTATTGATTTTTAAATACATATATTTATTTGATAAATAATTTTTTTTTTCCTTTCAGTTACTTCATTTGGAACTGAAGATAGACCAACAGAGCGTCCAGTAGCACCCAGAGATGAAGTGTACGAGTATATCATTTTCCGGGCTAGTGACATAAAAGATCTTCATGTCTGTGAACCTCCCAAACCGCAACAAACTTTAAATAGTGGTTTGCCTAATGACCCAGCTATTGTTCAGGTAATTAATAAAGCTTTGTTTTAATCTCTATTAGGTTAAAATTGAATTGATGCTCACAACTATGTCATCAAAGAAATTGTTTTCTTACTAGATGGAAGGAAAATGTCATGAAAAACATCAACCTTAAAAAGAAAATGAAATTGTAATTGGCCTTTTAAACCCACATATTCATCATTATTAAAATCTGAATTATGGTTAATTTGCTTTCTTCACTTAAGTTATTCTTTCCCAAATATTCGTAATATAATGCTCATTCATTCCTCTCATGCAGTGTTCCTAAACAAATTCATCAATTTAGTTCTTCTCTTCCTCATGTATGTTGTACTTTTCATGGTAATTAGTGGAAGGAGTTCTGCAACAAAGCCAAAAAGAAGGATTTGAATTATACTCAATAGCAAACATAGCAAGTTGAATTCTTAAGCTTTTTAATAGAATCTACAAAATGTTCCCTAGAAAAATCTTCAAATCTAAAAAAAAACTTTAAAAATTATCAATTCAAGTTAAAGAATAGCAAACAGGACACATGACTTAATTAGACAAATACCATATTATAAGGCATCAAGGTTATCAAAATAGTTTGTCAAAATGAAACAAATATCAAATCATGAAATATGAAAAACATTGTTAAATCTCTAAAGTTAATAAACTCTGAATGGATAGTTTAAAATTATTTTTATATATTCTACTTAAATTAATTTGGATATTATATGAAAAATATCTAATAATTATAAATTTGTTTCAATACTAAGGCAATATTTATATTAGTTCTTAATTAGGTTATTAGTTAAGTATCAATATATGTCTTGATATTTGTTCTTCAAATGTATTTGGTTTGTTTAATGCTAATCTTTGAAATGATGTAGTTATTAAACTTGGATCATAATCTCAATATATTTATCAGTACTTGCATATAGCAACAATTCCAACATTTGAAATAACTCGCCAAGTTGGCAAAACTGACTTTGCATGTGTTGTTTGCCCTGAATTTGCAATTATGTACTTTTTTTTATATAATGTCACCAATAGGTTGTGATAATATGTAAGTATTTATTTCTTATCTTGAAAGAAAGGAATATATATTTTGTGGCATTGTATTTCCCTCTACGGTCTATATCGGGTCGGCAACCTGTGGCACGCCACTAAAAGTTTTATTTCTTACTTTCAGTTCTCTGCCATAAAACGATTCTGCTGAATGAGCTTGCATGCAGTTTGTGTGCTTAATGTAAAAGAAAACATCTTTTGTGTGTTTAAATGTTACTCATTATTAGTGTTAAATATTCAACGCAAATCCAAACTATTGCATAATACTTGTACAATGAAGTATCCATTACTGCTCAGTGAATTAAAAAAAGTAGTTCGTCCTTTACCCACCAAAAGCTTTGGCACTGACGAAAGAAGGAACAAATGACTTGGGTATAAATCCAAATTCTGTTTAACCCCTTAACAATCGGATAATTTTGAAGAAAACGGTCCTAAAAGTGCCTATTTTTTTTTATTCAAGAAAATTATGTAAAATTAAGTACATGTTCAAAAAAAGTATTCATTTTTTATTTTTAGATTAATTTTTAGCTTGAAATACAAAATTTATTTTTTTAAGTAAAGCAAACATTTAGGGTTATAATCACTGAATGATGGCTTTCCAACAAAGAGGGAAAATTTTTTAAAAACATGTGTTTTAAACATTAAATTAATTTTATGACACTTTTGCATAATATAAATAAACATAAGTAACTTTTTTGTGAAATACGATTCAAAACATGAGATGCAAAGGCCAAAATCACAAACTGGACAGTAGTACAGAGTTTCCTTTCTGCATCTCTTATCTACTAAAGATAAACAAACATCAAATATGATTTTTTGCCTTGTTTTTTATAAATAAGGTACTAGTTCAAAATAGTTTGATCTAACAAATAAAAAAAATATTTTCTTATAGTACTTCTTGCCTCGTTTTCGAGTAATTCAGTAATCTCCAATATATTGGTCTACAATGTCTACTGCTCCGATATTTTTATTGTTGTCAGTGACAAAAAAGTTCTTAAAGTACAATCCGATTTACTTCCTGGCTAACTGTATAATGTATACAATATTAAAAAATATATTTATTTTTTTATCAGTTTTTTTTCCAGAATTTTTACACACGTGTTTTTACGAAGAGCGCAACTGAGTATGTGACCTAAGATTAAAAAACCGTATTGCTAATATATATGTTTGTTGTGCTGATATTTAGTTTAAAAAAAAAAAAATTATCGCTAAACACGTTAAAAATAATCTGGTGCTGCCATCTGGTGTATAGATTAAGAATAAAACCAATATTCCGGGCTTAAGAAATAGATTGTTTCAAGCTTTTATGGCAAGTTACTTTTCAACACTCCAGCCCGGAAATATCACGGGCACGAGGAATAGAGAGGGAAATTTCACCCCCGGAATTTGACGGGAGCAAGAGGCAAGGGGTTAACAATCGTTTTGCAGCAGAAATATGATAAATAAAAATTTTTATTCTATCAACATATTTAATTTGGATTGAAAATGAATTTAGTGAAAAAGCTGCTCATGGGATAATTAGGTACGGGGAGGGAATCTAATTTCATATCAAATGCCCTTTTAAATATATATAAAGAGCAATTGCAATTTTTTGAGTGATGTATGTGTGCTTAAGAAATCATACAATTATTTTATTGTATTCTTTTGGTGTGAATCAAGAATTAATAGAAATATATATTAGGTCACTATTTTTTATGTGTAACATCTTTCCTCTCAATTGCTGGAGATTTGTTGGGAGTGATTTCGGGAAAAGGGACGGAAATGCGTAACAGGAAGTTGGGGAAGCACGCGTTATTCAGTGAAGTTATGTTTTTTCTCCTTCATTCGAGCGGGCCTCCGCCCCCATCCCCAACCCCCTGTAGTCTTGGCCGTGGGATCTTTGTTTTTGTTTTCTCACTTTAGGATCAAAGAAGAAGCTAAGTCCTTTAGGCAAAGACGTGGTTAGACAATGACGAACGTGTTTCGATACCTGACTTCAATTGCTGCGTACAATTTAAACGACCGGGCCAGAGCAGCTGGTGTTGCAATCTATCGTAAGCAGAACAACTCGCATGTTGTGACTCTCATATGGATATTACTTATCCTCAAACAAGTGGATTGGGTATGGTTATTCAAGATATTGGGGACATATGTGTGGCAGAATGCTTATGTGAAAATGGACAGAGTGATTTCGGCGGTCGTATACATTTCTCCGAATCAAACGGTTAAAAAATTAAAGATTTCCTGCATTTTTTATTTTTACCATATACCGAAGGTGGTTCTGCTCTTTTTTTTAAAAGGCTATCACTCACTCACCCATGGATTTGAGTGGTGATTTTAAAGTTAACTTCAGTTTGCTAGAAGCCGAGCCACTCGTAGCTTTTTTGAATGATGAACTCAAGCTTGAAATGAACACAAATCGAAAAGCTTCGACAACTAACAGTGGTACGGTTATTGGTGCTATTTTTCAACTTTTTTTAAATACTTTGAAAACACAAGTATATGTCATATTTTAGTTATCATAAATTATCATTACCGCTCTTCCCTAAAGTGAACAAGAATAATTATTTTTGATAAAAAATTGCATTACTCCTTGTGTTAAATAAAATTTTCATTAAAGATATAATTATTCCATAGAAAATTATTTCCAATCATACTCGATTCATTTTTTTTCAGGATTTAAGTTGCTATTGCGAATTTACCACAATAACATATCAGATGTTGCACATCATATGCGACTACTGTAAGGCTTTTTTTTTTTTTATATTTCTAATGTTCTTGGTTAGACGTGCCAATATACGAATATTGAGTACCATTACAGTCGAAAGGTGAATATAGTTTGAAGCACGTCGTGATTTTTAGGTTACTTATAACTTTGTCACGTTGTTAGTTTTATTGTGAAAATTTGTATATTGTTTGTTTCATCATTGTGCCAGTTAATAGTTACATATTGAATCAAATGGCGACTAAAAAAGAAAGCTTGATGTTCGTGATTTCCAAGATTCTTGGACTAACGAATTTGGATTCATACAACAAAAAGATTGCGCTGTATGTGTGCTATGTCGCGAAAGTGTCGTATGTCGTACGTCAAGTGTACAAATACATTTTCAAACTAAACACAAGACCACATTTAAGAATTCTGATGAGAAATGTGAAGTTTTAGAAAGAGCTGTTTCTGGATATAAAAAGGAAATTACATTTTTATGTCAAACAGTTCCCGTTTTAGTTCCACCTATCTATGTGAACAAATTTTTTCTCATGCAATACAAGTATATTTTGAGTCCAAAGAAATTGATTAATAGCTGAACATTTAGAATTCTATGTCAAATTGAAAGTCACAATTTATATCCCAGATATTGCGACATTAAGTAGGGCTCTGCAAGGTCAAGGTTCGCGTTGAAATTTAAATTTTTTATTTAATTATGTTCCATGAACACTTATATTTTGTTGTTTATTTATAATTATTTAAAAAAATTCTTAAGATACATATTTATGTGTACAGTTTTAAATTTTTATTTATATTGGAGGAATAGTTATATTTTATGTTGTATATTTTTGTCAATAAATATCTTTAAATAATGCATAATTAACGTCTAAATCCGTATTTTTGACCTCTATTCCCTAACTCTGCATGTATTGCGGTGGGAATCGAATTGTTTCAAATAGTTCCTATTGCATGGCACGCTGCATCATGTTGGTAGGTTGGTTTGGCTCTGCACAGCTAAAAGGTTGCCGACCCCTGGTCTACATGATATTGTCTTGTGGGAAACTCCAAAGCATATCTCAAATGAGTATCGTAGCAGTGTCTCAATATTGAATTGGATTGGTCCCCTCCGAGAATGATGTCCAATTGAAGGTAATCAGGGCTGAAGTACTGTTTACATCTTTTCTAGTAGAACATAATGTACCTATAACCACAGCCTCTTTTTGGAACATGTCTGACATTGCCAATGTGCAAGGGCTAAAGTTTCTCCTGGTATTAGTAAACTACCTTCTAATCAGAAAGAATGTATGATTTAATATATTTGGAGCAGCATCTCATGGCAGTAACTGCAAATTATTTCCCATTGTAATCACTTTGATTCTGCAAAATGATTGTAGCTTTTTTGCAGTTAGAAATTTTATTTGGTATTCCATTTGAGAACATATTAGCTAAATTTCATAAAATGTGGGTACTTTTTGAGCATTTAGTTTCATTAAAGACAAATAGTCAATTAGTATGTAAAGGGGGAGATAGAGCCATCTATTGGGGGGGGGGGGTAAGAACACATTTTATCAAATCTGCCTTTGTAAAATTGTGTTGCATCTTTACCTTTCAAAGTTGGGATTCTGGCACATACATTCTACTTACAAAAACAGTGTCAAAGGAAAACGAGCGCTACAAAACTCTCAAAGTTTACTCAATAAAGAACACAAAAAAAAAAAAAAAATGCAACATTTATTGCTTGGTCATAGTTTTTGTGACTTGCTAAACAATGGAATCTGTTTAGTTTTTTTTAAAAAATGCTATGAAGAATCACAAATGTCTGAATTTCCTTCATATATTTTATCCTTTTAAATATCTAAGAACTGTGTTAATGAACATGAAGAAAATGGAAAATTTGACAATGGAAGGAAATAAAATTATAATTCCTGGGGATCGGATCATAGCATGAGATTGCTGAAAAAAATCATATTGAACAAAATGTTATAAAATTTTAACTAGGAAAGAAAAATATTTGTTCTTTTTTTTCTGAGGAAGCAAAAGTACTAATTTCTTTTCAATGTTTTTTCAATATTTGACAATATAAATAAAGCTTTGCAGGCACTGGTTTCTGTGTAAACATACCTAGATTTATTAAAGGATCTGTTTTATAAATTTGTAAAACCTCCTGTGGTGAAGATCTAATTAATGTAAATTAGCACCAATAAAGAAAGCCAAAAAGAGGAGGGATCTTGTTGGCTACAAAACTAGTGAAATAATACAGCACTTGTGAATAAAGATATGAAAAATTATTTTTTAATGCTATCCCTTAATTTTTGTACCATTTCATTTGGTTGCATCGTCTTTTTCTTTTTAGGAAATAAGCACATTGACGCTCAATGGATTGACATCGAAAATATTAAAAGCTGTAATGGCTTTTTAAATTTTAAGATTTTATTTTGTGTTAACAATTTTAAATGCAAAAAGGCATTTATTATTGTTGCATCACAATCAAACTCCATGAGAGGCAAGTTTGTTCAAGAGTGGCAACAGATGTAAGAAAAAAGCTGAAATGGTGTGTTTAAAAAATATACCGAAAGAAAAGCATTTAATATATTTGTGCTGTGCTGTTTTAAATTAAATGTATGTTATTGATGTTTTTCCTTCAGTGTTGTCAGCTATGAACAAAACTCCCTTCATTTTCAGAATCAACCTTAATAGGAATTAAATTGTGAAAAAAGTTGATATAAATTCAATAAAATTCTAGAGAATGAAATACTAGAGAAAATATATTCATGGTACGTGAACAAGATTTAAACTTGAATTCCCCACCCTGTCCAAAAAAGCAACAGCAGTTTGTGTGCTTTTAAATTTATGTTTATAACCTTTCTTTTCTTCATATAACCTATTTAGAAAATTAATAACTAGTCTTTTTATTTTTGAATATTATTTTATAAAAAAAAATAGTACTCTTGTGTGTGTGCATATTACAACAATAGCCAACTCTATCAATAACTTGCCGAGTTGAAAACCCCGATTTCCTATGTCATATGCAGTGAATTGGCACCCAGGTGCTTTGTTTCATATAATGTCGCCAATAAGTTGCAAAAAATGCAAGTACTAAAAATTTTATCAAAAAATTCAAGTTATTCTGTTAAAGATTTTTTGCTGCTTAAATCTTTTTAAATTTGATTTAAGTTGACTGTAATAATTTTTTTAATATAATCTAAAAATAGAGTAATTGCACAGTATCTTTTATGAAAGCATAACTAACTAAGTCATTACTTTATGGTATGTTACTATAAATTAACCAGTGTATGAGTTTTTATGAAGTTTATTCATAAATGTATAATTATTTATGAATATTTTTCTTATCAAAATATCTATTGCATAATGTTCATGTGTTGTTTTAAGAATTTGCTTGCAATACAGCTCGTGCGTTATTTTACACTTAACCATTTTCATAAGTTGTTAGAAATGAGGCTAAAAGTAAAAGCATGGCTAAGAGTTTAAAAGCAATTTTTAAAAACCTTCAGAATTTGAAAGGATTATTTTCAAGGGAACTTATTAATTTTTTTTTTTTCTAAAAAAATAGAGAATATATAACTTTTAGTTTTTGATGTTAGTATGATGTATTAATCATAAAAAACTCGTTTTACTAAAATTATCAAGGATTATATACAAAAGCCTAACCTTAAAATATGTTGTATCTTAACATTTGAGGACTTTGTATGTGTACATCTTAAGCACAGACACAAAGCCATCTAAAATTAAGAAACAATCTGTTCATTTTTCTGGCTTTTTGTTGAGTGGTTGATTCATAAAAATTTTTGGGCTATTTTAAATAATGATTTTTAATCATAAAATGTAATTATTTGGCCTCTCCTAGTGGAAGCAACGGATCATATCTCTGTATTCATTCTGATAAAATGAATACTAAATATTGTTTGGATCTTAAATTTTTTAATTTATTTGTTACAATTATTTGGTTATGCTTATATTACTATAATTTTTTATGTGTGTTGCAGATATAATTTAATTAATTTTACTAGTCAGGATTAAGTAAAAGGGATATCTTTTCTGCTGGCCACATAAATGTTTTTTAACTTAACTTAATTTTAATCTGTATTTCAATTTTGTTATCTGATTTTTAGGTTCTGTTACACTATGTAAGTGATTTCCAAAGTGGTTTATATAGACCCCCATGGGTCTATATAGGTGGTAAATATGCAACAGTAACTTAAATCCTGAAAAAATGAATCGGGTATGATTGGAACTAATTTTCTATCGAATTCTACACCTTTAATAAATTTTATTTAATTAACACAAGCAGTACTGCAATTTTTGATCAAAAATAATTATTCTTGTTCTATTTGGGGATGAGTGGAGACTGAGTGAATATTAACGGCGCACTATTTAGCAACACGAGGGCTTTTGGCGACAGTCTGCATAATTTTGAACCATGGTCAAGTGAGGCAGACAACACCTGAGCTGGCACCCCCTCTCCTAACTACCACTCCAATGAGAGGACATTTGAGCTCTTGGCAGATTTAACGTGCATCGCCCCCCTACACGACGGGTCTTTAGTGGTACTGGAATCAAACTCATGACATGCTAGCCATGATCTGATGCCTAGACCACTTCGCTACCGCAGCCACCTAACGAAGATCTTAAAGTTTAGAAATGTCAACAATTTTAGCTTTAAAAAGATATATACCTGTTATTCATTCCATATTATGGAATATCTTGAGAAAGCTTTTAATTGTTTTTTCGATTGAGAAGGTACGCTTGCCAATCTCAAACAAAAAAAGAAAATACTGGACACCATTAACCGAGGAGATATTTGGGGTTAAACCCTGATAAGATTGATGCCAAATGTTAAAAGTTTATTATTGCCTTCACAGATTCCTCCCTCCCTCAAAAAGCACTTGTTTGTTGCACAGCTACTTTATGTAACAGTTATTTTATACCTTAGTTAAATTTTAATTTAATTAACTAACATGTGTTTTCTTAAATTTTAAACTATTCTATACTTCACTACAGTTAAAAATTTTAATCTTTTAAAGTAAATAGCTCTATACCTGCTGTCAAAAACACATTTAAGTTGATAAATTTGCACAAATTTAATATTAGAAAAGTAGGGGTCTACCCCATACTGAAAAACCTGCCAAGGGGTCTATGAGGCTAAAAAGCTTGGGAACCTATGCACTATGTAGTTTATTTTTTAAAGCTTATTAGTGTTTATATTTTCTCTTTTATATTTCATAAATTCAATTGTTGATTATAATCATTCATATATATTTAAAATAATAGCACTCTGCTCCTGTGCCATCATCCTCAAGTTCTTTCAACCCGTCAGCAAATTCTTTTGGACCTATTGGGGCCCTTCCTTCATACCAGAATTATTCTCAGTCTAACCTGCAACACATTCCACAACCTTTTGCCACTCCTACTTCACAGCGTTCTGGTGAGTAGACATTTTTTTTTTCTACTATAATTTACCTAGTGACTTGAAGTATTAATATTCTGTATTATGTTTCAATTCTTTTTTGTGTTATGTTTTTCGAGTAGTTTTTAAGTATAAACTTGAGTGAAATATATACTTTTATTTTAATTGAAGTTATGTAACTCTTCAAAGTCCTATAACCATAGTAAAAAAACATCAGGGTATGGCTATATATATATTAAAATGCTGAATTGAATTTTCTTTCTCTGTGTGTTAGTAAAAAACTCGTCATAGTTGAAACATAAAGTAAAAGTGATGGTATAACTATACACAAAACTTCTTTGCTACAAAAGAAATTTTAGGACATTCTCAGGAAATGTTATATTTCATTCTTGTTCAAGAATCATGTTTATTTACATAGACATACACAAAAAAATTTACAATTATTTATATACAGTTTTGTCATTTTCTTGGTGCATTGTCATAAAACTCCTCCTGGTTCATATTACCGAAAGAAACTGACCATGATGTATTCCAGGGAGGGTGAACCAATGGCTCGCCACCGATCAAAACGCCTTTCAGTTCAAAATAACTAAGTTCACTATGAAGTATTGCAAACAAATGTGAGGGGTGGATCGTGTAAGAACAGAGAGCACGCTCATTTGTTACTGTCTTGCCTTAGTTACACCGTGGACTATAATTGCTCATTATGCAAAGTTTGTCTTCAAATAGCATTGTCAATTTCCTTGACATAACTGTATTTTAAAGTTTATTTGTGTAATATTTGCGATAGTTCCACAAAGAAACAAAAAGTGCTATGTAGTAAGTCTGACAGAAAATTTTAGACTTGGTGGACTGAAAAATATATGGCATGATTAGTAAAGGCAACAAAGCAGTGTGTGTTTTATGTTTTGGAACAGTGGTATGTAGAACATCATCTGTAAAACAGCAAACAGCATTTATAAACAAATCACATCCTTTCATCAAAAAAGTGGACCAGAGCAAAAAGAAATAATTGCAAGCGCAACAAAAGACAGAAATAAGCAGTCGACATCTATGATTAAATGTTAGCAAAAGGGGTCTTATGAGCATAGCAAATTACTTGATTGCAAATGTCATTGCTCGGCATAGAAAACCTTTTCAAAGGTGGGAGTTTTTGAAGGTTTTTAGTTTGAAGGGAGGTTTTTAGTCTGTGTGTCCTCATTTTTCGATGATTTTGATAATAAAGATAGTTCAGAGCATTACGAAAGTTCTTCTGTCACTAAACCTGCACATTTAACTGTTTTTGCTTGATATTGTGTAAGAAATGTCATTGAGGAAGAATTAATTACGATAACATCATTGCTAACAATTACAAAAAGCACATATATTTGTATGGATGTTATAAATTTGCTTGCTGAGAAAGAAACTGATTTGAAAACAATTGTTTCAGTAACAACTGATGGTACTCCCAATATGGTGGACAAAAAGAATGGTTTCATTAATATACTTTAGACAGACGCAAGACATCAGATTCTTGAACACCCCTGCATTATTCGCCAACAAGCCTTGTGTGCTAAAAGTGATTTAACAACTCTTAATAATGTAATGGAGTTAGTAAAAAAAATAGTCAACTTCATATTATCACAGCTTTTAAATGAAAATTTGATGCTTTGTTGAATAAAGTCAACTCAGTGTATAATGACATATACTAATATTCAATGGTTGGGCAGTGAGAATGTACTCTTAAAGATTTGTTGAATACTCGGATAACATCGGACAGTTTCTGCAAAATAAAGTGGAAATTGAACAATACTAACTCTTGTTGGATGTTATGTGGCTTTCAAAATTCATGTTTCTTAAGGACATATGAAAACATTTCAATGAATTGAACGTAAAGCTTCAAGGCACTAATAAAACAATTATCGTCATGATGGATCTCATTCTCGCTTTTGACGCTAAACGACATGTTTTCATAAACAATATTATTAAAAGTTATTCCCAAACTTAAAAAAGAAAACTATCAAAGATTTAGATGTACATACAAGGGGGGGGGGATTATAATGAATTTATTTCTGTAATTGATTCTTCAATCAAGGAATTTTCAGCAAGATTTTCTCGGTTCAAAGAACTATCGAATCCATTCAAGTTTATTATGTACCTTGATGTGACTTCATTTTATAAACTGAACTGGTCCCAATTCCATTTGTTGAAAATTGAAATTGATTGAAACAGAAAGATTAATTAGCAATATAAGTAAAGTACAAAGACAAAATTTTGGAAACATGGAATTCGATCATATATGCTATTTCAACCATATTTTCATCTACCTATGCCTGTGAGTCATTATTTTCAGAGAAAAATAACATAAGACTCGCTTAGAAACAGTTTGGCAGATTTCTCCAATTCAGCATACATTTTGTTAAAAGTAGCATCTTACAATCCTAATATAAAGTATTTGTTACCTAATCTGCAACAGAATGTAACTTTAATTTGATTTACACATATATCATTATAACTATACAATACAAAATGTATTTTTTTGCAGTAAATAAAGAATTTTGAGTTGTTATTATTTAGTTTTATTATTTTCCCAATAATCACTAGTCAAAATTTTTTGATAGCACATGTATTTCATTAAACATTACTTTAGAAAAAAAGGCGCGTTGATTTATAAAGGTTCACCGCCCCGATGTTTTCTTTAACGTTTGCCCTGCAAGCAAATGCTTTGCTCTTTTGTTAGAAATCCTTGCAAATTTTCAAGCAATTGCAACTCCCATATTTATCTTGGCTGTCCCTATCCTTTTAAACACATAAACTTCAGCATGAATCACACATTTCCTTGGCATGAAAATATGTATAAATTTTATTCGTGGTCAATGTTTCGAATTACAAATTGCATAGTTTAAAAGAACGTATGTCCTTTTTATTATACAAATATAGTATCTATTTTGTGTGTGACTTTACCTGTTATTTCATATAATATAACAGTGCAAAAACAAAGTGGGTTCTATTATAAACTGTTGTATACAATATAAGTAAATAATATAAAAAAATTCTTACCATTACAATCCAGATAAATCAAACTTGTTGATTGTAGAAAAAAAAGATGAAACTCTTGGCAGTTTCTTTGCAATTTTTTTTTAATTTTTCATTTAAAATTATTACTGGGGTATATATTTTTGCTATTTCATATTTTCAATAATTTGCCATGTAATAAATCACAACATTATCAATGGCATGTCCAGTTTCAAATGAACCAAACTTTGAAACCTCTTATTGGTAGGCTGTTAAAATATATAAAAAGCATGGTATTTTTTGGCCAAAGAATTGTGCACTATAGGGTAACTTTTTATACTAGTTAATTAACAAGGATCACAGAGGCGTTCTAGTACTCATGGTCCTATCTTTTCTCATAAGGGGAAATAGCTTTTAAACCATGCTTGTTTAATGTGAGGCCCAAATGCAAATTATAAAAATATTTCAGTTTACACATTTTTATTTAAAAAAAATAAATGTATGCACACAAAATATGCTGCATTAATTCAATTTAATTGAAGAGTTTGAAAGAAGATCTCAAGATTTTCGAAAAAAACAAAGTGTATTTCAATATATTTTCTACCCCATTTTCTCTAAAATTAAATAAATTATCTTCAAATCTTCATTGAACTGCAAAGTGACATTCAACAGAAAGAAAAATTTGGAAGTGTTTCTATACAGGAGTTTTTATACCTACACTGCGATAAATATCCTCATTTTCACACTCGTGCTTTATTAATGTCTTCATCTTTTGGCAGTACTTATATTTGTGAGCAGTTATTTTTCAAGAACATCTTGAAAATGCATTAAGAATTGCAACTTTGTCTATTGAACCCAATATCGATTTGCTTGTTCAACACAAACTCACAAATTCATTCATCTCATTAACTTGATTTTTTTCCCCATCTTTGTGAAATCCAAATTAAATGAAACGAAACTTTTGCAAATTTAAAACAAATGTGTACCTATTCATGTCTAATTCAAACTTTAAAAAGTTATAATAAAAATAAATTTTTATTTCAATTTGTTTAAAAAATATTGTATATGTGGCCCAGAAAAACTATTTTTTCAATGCGGCCCACAAGCAGTCATAGTTTAGACACCCATGTTTTAAACCTTTGCTTGAATGCATGTTTGGTCTTTCAGACGTTATTCAAATAAAAAAGAACAGAGATAAAATCTATTATTCTCTTTCTTTGGACCACTACTAGACAAACTTCTGACTCTGCGAGTCAAACTTTATAGGTTTCTATGCAAGAAGTTTATCTTTAGTCAATAAATCAACAGACAAATAGATTTTTCTCATTCTAAATGTTATCTGTATTTTGCTTCAATCTTTGTGACAAGTCACTTTAAATAGGGAATTTTTGGACTTATGAGTCAGCTGCCGCTTGTGCTGTTATTTTGAGGAAAACGATCTGCTTTTAAGGTATCAGACAACTTGTGACAACTTTTTTTTTTAAAAAAAAATGGAGACATGGGAATTTTTTTTTTTTTTTAGATTTGTTTAGTACATTTTAAGAAAAATGTGCTAAAATTAATAATAGGAAAAGAAAGTATTGTTACAAAAATTGGGGGGGGGGGATGGTATAAACGTGACCCATTCTGTACCAAAATTTTATGAACAGATTTTCAATTTGTCAATTCTGATGTGTTGCTATGTTATTCATTTTTAAAATGACCTTCAGGATAAGAGATTTTGATTTTTACAAAAACTACAGCACTTTATTTAAGTTATATGAAATTGCTTTAAAAAAGTGATTATATTCACATAAAGAGCTGTAAATTTTGTAATATAGCAGTGATTGATAAATCTGAAGGTTAAAACACTTCTACTATTATACAGAACATGCACAAAAAATTTAAGTTAATTATTTTGAAAACTTTTTTGGCAATCACTGGGTTTGAGTATTTTCAACAAAAAAAAATATTTCGATCAAACCGTGTTTTTAAGTATGACATCTTGCTTAAAGTAATGGCATCTGCTTTTGCTAAAACACTTGTCATGTTTGTTCTAGTGAAGGGAAAATAATAAACTTGGTATTTTTATAAAGGTAATAAGTTAGCGTAGAACAGGAGTCGGCAACCTTTCAGCTGTGGCATGCCAAACCAACCTACCAACATGATTCAGCGTGCCAAGCAATAGCAAATATTTGAAACAATTTGATTCCCACGACAATACATTCAGAAATAGGGAAAATGGAGGCCAAAAATACAAATTTATTTATATCCTAATTATGCATTATTTAAAGATATTTATTGACATAAAAAGACATGAAATACACACAACTATTACTTCAATATAAATACAAATATTAAAACTGTGCACATAAATATGTATATTTTTAGAATTGTTTTCCATAATTCTGAAGATATTAATTCAATAAGTTCCATTTCAAAATTATCAGTTTCCATCCACTCAAAAAGTGACAAATCGAATGGGATTATTAATGGGTCTATTAAATCAGGTTTGATTAGAAAAGAAAATATGGGCATAAAAGAGCTTCAAATTCTTTGCATCTTTTAGAAAACTCCTCCTTAAGTGCTTTAGCGTAAGTTTGAAATTCATCTTTGTCTACAGTTGATGTATTTGCAAGCGCTTTAACATTTGGGAAGTATTTGTAGGTACTAGTATTAACATCACGGGAAAATATATTTAATTTTGTAGCAAAGTCCTTCCAATATTCAAAAAGTTCAAGTACTGTTTGACTTTTCCCTTGCAATCCTAAGTTTAGTTAATTGAGATGTTTAGTTATATCTGTCAGAAACATCAATTTACATAACCATTCCTTGTCGTCTAATTCGGGGAAATGTTGTCGGGAAAATCATTAAGAAAAATTTTAATGTCCTCCATGCATGACACAAACTTATTCAATACATTACCACGACTAAGCAAACGGACATGACTGTACAAGGGAAGATCTCCATATTCACTTTCCATTTCTTCTAAAAGAGATTTAAATTGTCTGTGTACTAATGAAGATTGAGACACTGTAAAATTAACTATTCTAACAACAGTATTCATTACAGAAATTAAGCGCTGAGACGAAATTTTGGCAACTAAACTTTCCTGATGTATTATGCAATGGAAGTTCAATATTTTATGTCCAATATGATTTTCAAGAAGTTTGACAAATCCTTTTTTCTTGCCAACCATTGCAGGGGCACCATCAGTAGTTACACAAAATATTTTATTGATATTAATGTTTTCTTTCAAAATGATTTATAAATGAAAAAAAGAATATCCTGCCCTTTAGTTGTACCAGACAGAAAAATCATACTGCATGATTCTTCATAAATTCTATTTTTTTCACAATATCGTGCAATTACTGCAAGGCTTGCAACATCATTCACGTCTTTACTTTCATCAAGAGCAATGCTAAATGCAACAGTTTCTTGTAAACCTGAATTTTGTTTCGCAGTTACATTCTCTGCCATTTGTGTTATTCTTCTTTCAACAGTTCGCGCAGAAGCAGGTATTTCTTGAATTCGTGATAATATTGTTTGCAAGTTAGGTAAATCACTGAACAATATTTCAACACTTTTTTAAAAATGTGTCCTTTATATGTTCGCCATCTGTAAAAGGTTTTCCTTTGGCTGCTAAACAATGAGCAATGACGAAACTACATTCTGTTGCTTTTGGTTAGACTCCATTTGTTTGACACAAAAATGTAATTTCCTTTTTATATCCAGAAGTAGCTCTTTCTAAAACTTCACATTTCTCATCAGAATTCTTAAATGTGGTCTTGTGTTTAGTTTGAAAATGTATTTGTACACTTGACGTACGACATACGACACTTTCGCGACATAGCACACATACAGCGCGATCTTTTTGTTGTATGAATCCAAATTCGTTAGTCCAAGAATCTTGGAAATCACGAACATCAAGCTTTCTTTTTTAGTCTCCATTTGATTCAATATGTAACTATTAACTGGCACAATGATGAAACAAACAATATACAAATTTTCACAATAAAACTTACTTTTTTATTTACAGAGCCGTGATGAATGATTCTCAATTTTGCAAGT
This sequence comes from Trichonephila clavata, assembly GCA_019973975.1. Lineage (NCBI taxonomy): Eukaryota > Metazoa > Arthropoda > Arachnida > Araneae > Nephilidae > Trichonephila > Trichonephila clavata. Next base: position 25,263 of record BMAO01002935.1, read on the forward strand.
ATTACTCAATAATTTTTATTTGTGTTGAATATTTAATGATAATAGTAAGTCACACTTAAACAGAAGATGTTTTCTTTTACATAAAGCATACAAACTAAAGCAAGCTGATTCAGCAGAATCGTTTTATGGCAAAAAATCGAAAATGAAAAATAACCTTTATATAAAAATGTACGAGGGGATGAAAGGAGAGACAGAACGATTTAGCTTTATATATAGTATATATCTTATAATTTTGTAGAGTGATGGCGTGCCAGTGGAAATTGCTCCGCGTGCCATAGGTTGCCGACCCCTGGCCTATAAAATAAAAAATTGTGAATTTTTGTAAAAATTCACAACTTTAGGGTAGTCTGATACCTTAAAGGTCCTTTTAATTTTAACAATTTGAAACCAATAACGATATTATATGTATAAAAATGGGAATTCTGTTAATAAAACTATTGATAACGTTTTTAGACTTATCACTTACACATATTGAGTCCCGATATCATTCATAAAATGGTAGCTATGCCCTTGATCCTCTTATTATCCAGTTTTCATATCTATTCTCATCACCATTACATTTTAGAATGAGAGATGTGGGAACTTTTGCATTTATTACATTTATAGAAGTTATTCAGTCCAACATTGCTTCTTTTCCATCCTGAGAGCTGGTTATTCTGCTGCTGGATTTGTTGTTTCCTGATTAGGTTTTTCTGGTGTTTTTAATGAGCACCGAGAATTTCATTCTGACTTTTTCTGATCTTAACTAATAGATCCAAACCTGTATCTGGTTTTGCTGGTGTGTAACTACCACTGTGACGTTTGATTCAATAAAAGTAGCGTGTTTGAAATATAATAATTTAGTTTAATTAAGTCACAGCTATTATTTACATTAATATACAATTTTGTGCTATGATGATTTTAGAGTTCCAAAATAATTTTGTGAGGGAGGGATTTTGTTGGTGTCCGCTCCATGCAAAGTTTTCGCTCTCAACTCTCTTCTCTCACGGCCCTTTGTGGTCTTTCCGCGGTTGACCATTCTTGGTGCGTCCCCTTTCACAACATACATCCGGTGGTGGCGAAATGCTTCCCCTCGGGTCAAAGGTTGCAGTGGCTAATTAACGCTCGTATTCACCGCTAACCTGACCCAGCGATGAAACCTGGAGTCAAGTAACCGGCAGTCGAGTTAAAACTAACCCTAGGTTAGAACTTCAATTCACGGCTCTTTTTCGACCTCAGGTTACTTGACTGCGGGTTTCCTAACCTGGGGTTACTGGTCGAAGTAAACCCCGTGACTTCGGCTGATTTCTCCGTGATCTGAACTAAACTTCTATCGGAACAGTTGCATATTCTTCTCTCTTTTTCAATGTTTATTCTTCAAAATGAATACTTTCAAAGTTTATTTTACGCAATTTAGAAAGGGAACACTTGTATGTAAAAGAAAAAGAAACATGCGGTTAGTTGTTTTAAAAAAAAAAGAAGCATATAGTGAAATAACACGGCAATTTAATGACATTGATGGAGTAATGAATCCACGAACGACAAAACAATTCCGTAAATGTTATGGAAATAAAAAAAAAAATTTTAAAAGCAGCTTTTTTTTTTAAGAAAGTAGAAAAATAACGTGTGGTGAAATATCGTAAGAAATGGAGTTAACAGACTTTGAGATGAGGTTTTTGGAACTACCCTGACGTCGCCAATGTCTACGCCATTTGACACCCACGAAACCGAAATTTTAAGTAGTAAGTAAATTTCTCTCTAGAGTTTTTACAATATTTTAATTAAATCTTAGCCAATAAAAAATTGAAAGCTGTTAGTTAATGCTTCCTCCCCAAGGAGATTGTCTCACTAAAGAGGAAGCATATTTGTTCTTAAAAATTAAAATATTGTTTTGAAATGTTTCATAAGTTTCTTTTAAACTACCCATTAAATAGTATTATGTAGTATTAAAAAAATATTAAAGATAAAGTTTGCTGTAGATGTTTAACTGACAGAGAAAAAGTAAGCAAAACTTTCTTTTACCTAAACTAAGTTATAATATTTTTCTTTCAAATAGAATCTCAAGAATACTTAATGTGTCCACTTCTATGTTTTATTATTCAAATGCATGAATATAAAATTTATCAAAACAACAAATGGATTAAACAAATGACAAATTAGACATGAATTATGACAAATGGATTAGATAAAAATATTTGATTATTTGTGGTAATGAGCTGTTGGTAACAAAAGATAATAATTTTTATTGCTTTTTCTGATTTTTGATAACGTTTTCCTTACAAATCATGTGAAAAATAAGTTTATGAAGTTAGTATAAAAAAAAAACAAGTTATGTTTTAAAAAAAGTTTTTTTTTTTTTTAATTTAAATCATTTTTGCTTTCCCCATAATTTTGATCCAAGTGATCATTTACTTTTAAATCCATCAAGCAGCTTAGTATAAAACAAACTGCTGTTATTAAGTAGTTTAAATAATAAACTTTTAATTTATTGAATCAAGACACAAATTGGTATTACTTATCTGAAACAAAAGGGATTCTTTTACATAACCCATCAGATATTAATAGTTGTTTTTTTTTAATTTAATAACTAGTTTGTATTCCTATTAAACATGTTATTTTTTTATTTAACAGATTCAAAATGCAGGAATAAAGAAAATCATATAAAAGATTCAGTCAATATAAAGGCAACTCCAAAGACAGCCAAAACTCTCAAAAACACCTTGACAATGCTTAGGAAACATGCCAAAAATCCAACAGCTCCTCCGCTGCTGCTTGCATAAAAGCTGAGCATCAGCAATTCATAAAATATATGGAGATTGAAGAAAGATTGAAGCAGCTAAAAATGAGTTGCAGGAGAAATTATAGGCTACATTGAAAGATAATCTTCAATTTTTTTCAAAATCATAATATAAATATAGGATAAATAACTTTTATTACAAAAATTGTGATTTTTATAAAAATACAAAAAATTAATCAGAGAAATAATTTGTGACGACATTTCATTTGACAAAATCAGCTGGTCAACGAGGTCTTCCTTCAATGCTTGGTGTTGAATCTTCGTTTTTCAACTCTAAATGTAGTACTAAAGCTTCAATCTGGGGATCTGCAGGTGGTTCGAAATCCCCTACAATAGTATATTAAATGATAAACAATATAAGTATTATGATTTGGAATACGTTGAAGCTATGTATTAAGTAAATCTCATAAATATCTCTCAGCATGGTTCTTACTATTTTATCAAAATAATAACAATTCTCGAATCATTTTCCTGCATGTAACTATGTAAATGCATTTTTAAATTTAGCTATTTAGTGTATGAGTTGATGGAACATCTTTTCCAACATATTGTTACGAATTCTGTAAATTGGTGTAATTTGTCTTATGATAATGAATGTTATATGTATCCCATTGTATTTCAATAGCAAGTCGCCAAATTGGCGAGATATTGGCTCATTGGCGATGTTTTATGCAACTAATTTTTGTCGCCAAATTTGGCTACATTTTGCCAAGTTTGGCGACGGAAGTTGGAAACCTTGGCGACAGAGAATTTTCTAGAGGGATCCTGACTTCTTGAATTCTCTCCAAGGTTCTGGATTTTTCTAATGACATAACTTCCTGTTAGTGACGTCACTTCCGGCAGAGAGCATATAAAAACAAGCACGAAAGATTAGGAGTGGTATTTGGAGCCTTAGACAGCAAGCAAGCTGTAGGCTGGTGACTGAGCTATTGAATGTGCAGTGTTATTCTTGTAGTCTTCGTTAAATAAATAGCTTTATTTTTTTTTTTTAAAGGATTCTGCTTATTGAATTTACTCTAAGCACATCGCAGGAAATTCGTAACAAATTGGTGTCAGAAGTGGGATTGAATAGTGAAGATAAAGGGAAATGGCTGATCTTCATCGAGAATCTCTGTCGAAACTCACTGTGGCCGCATTGAAAGACGAACTGTCGGCGAGGAATTTGCCCACATCAGGACTGAAAGATGACTTGATCGAACGTCTTCGAGAAGCTCTTGAAAGAGAGCAAAGTTGTGGTGGTATATCCGACAACGTTGGTGAAACGAATGAGCAGAGTAAGAAAGCTGCGGAAGAAAAGCAGAAGGAAGAATCCGCATTGGAAGACAAATTAACGCAACTTTTGTCATTCATGACAGAAATGAAAGCTGGACAAGTTGAAATGAAAACAGAAATGAAAGCAGGACAAGCAGAAATAAAATCTGAGATGAAGGAAATTAATAACACCGTGAAGGTAGCCAATGCTAAAGTAGAGGAATTTGAAGGAAGATTAGAAGAAATGGAAAAGAAATTTGAGAAATTGAAGCAAGAAATGGAAGTTCAAGTTACTGAAGAATCAAGAGAGTCCTATGAAACTCCTCAAGAATTTGGATTGGCTGCTGCAAATCAATCTCAAAATGCTCGATATATGCCTGTTGTCAACAGACCCTGTATGAAATTACTGCCGTATGACGGACAAACATCTTGGCAGGTGTATAAGACGCAGTTCGCCATTGTCACAGAAGCTAATGGCTGGGATCCAATTACCAAAGCTCGCCAATTGGCTTCTTCTCTCCGAGCCGAAGCTGCAGATATACTGAGGACCATTCCCGATAATGAACAGTTAAATTTTGATGCTCTTTCAAGTGCCCTAGAGTTGCGTTTTGGCGAGAAATGCCTGAAGGATTATAGCCGACTTCAGTTAAAGACTCGCCAACGAAACCCTTCAAGAGCTCGCAACGGACATTGAAAAGCTGTCCCACCTCGCCTTCTCCGATTGTCCTACTGAAGTAAGAGAGACTTTAGCTGTGCAGTATTTCGTCGATGGCGTCAGAGACGTAGAAATACAAAAGGCACTACGAATGGCGGAAACTAAGGATCTGAAGTCCGCTTTAGTCTACGCGATCAAGTTTGAAGCGGCACAACAAGCATCGAGAAGGGATCGTCACTTTATCAGAGGTGCGGAGGTGAAACGAGATGAGGATCCTTTACTTAAAGTTATGACACAACTGTTAGAGGAGTTCCGGGGGATGAAGCAGAGGTCTGGAGAGGAGACAGGCAAATTTAAAAGAAACAACGCCCGTTGCTGGAAATGTGGAGCAGAAGGCCATCTCCAAAGGCAATGCCAGGCTCGCCAAGATCAACGGCCTAGGAGCCTGTCGAGGAATAATACTCAGGAACTAGGTAGTGGCGGTCTCACGGGGCGGAGGTTGCCAGAGAATGAAAAGCCCCATTTTGAAGTGTTACAAATTTCATCAAGCAGCGAGAATGGACTGTTTATTGAAGCAAATGTAAATGGATTTCCGTGTCGAATGGTCGTTGACACAGGGCCAATCACATTTGCGCAAGATTTAGCACAACAACTTGGCGTAAAAATTCTTCGGACACCGCCCTGCGTTACCCTTCAGACCGTGAAAGGGGATAAAATCCCCATTATTGGCAAGATGCATATAACAATTAAGTTTGGAAATGTGTTATATGGCCATACCGTGTTTGTAGCCGAAATCACCGACATTTTTATACTCGGTTTGGACTTCTTAACAAAACATAATTTTGTAATTGACTTTGAGAATAATGTGCTACGCTCAAATTCGGAAGATGTAGCGTTATTCCAGTTAGGAGCTGTTGAAAGAGAACCGTGTCATCGAATAACTTGTAAAAGTGATATTACTATTCCAGCTCGAATTGAGATGCTTGTAAGAGGGGCCGCTGAGAAAAGTCAAAACTTTCGACATGGTCTAACTGAATTTCCGGACTCTGAAAATTTTCCAAAAGGAGTATCGGTTGCTTCCGCACTGGTAGATCTTTCGAACAGTCAGAGTTGTTAATCTAACTGGTAATCCTAAAACAATCAGGAAAGGCGACGTATTAGCAACATGTGCTCCAGTCACCTGTATACAGAAACATCCCGAAATCATGTCGAAAAAGCCTTCCAAAGAACTCGAACTGAATCTGTTGAAGCCCACTGAATTGAAGGAGGAACAGAAAAGTGTAGCATGGATGCTTATTGACGAATACGAGGAACTGTTTTCCTGTACATCTGGTGACCTCGGGAGAACGAAATTGGCTCAACATCGAATTGAAACTGGGAATCACTCTCCTATTAAACAGAATCCCCGAAGACTACCAATTGCTAAGACAACAGAAGTTAAAGATCTACTAAGGGACATGCAGGAACGAGATGTCATCGAGCCTTCGTCAAGTCCCTGGGCTTCTCCCATCGTGTTAGCCCGAAAGAAAGATGGATCTACGAGATTTTGTGTAGACTATCGACGTCTCAATGATGTCACAAAAAAGGACAGTTATCCACTTCGACGAATCGATCACACGTTAGACATTCTTTGCGGAAACAAGTGGTTCTCTACCTTGGATTTGAAAAGCGGTTATTGGCAAATAGAGATACATCCTGAAGACCGTGAAAAGACAGCATTCACGACAGGAGGACAAAGACTTTGGCAGTTTAAGGTCATGCCGTTTGGTCTCTGTAATGCACCAGCTACCTTCGAACGCCTCATGGAGACAGTGTTGAACGGACTCACTCCTGAAGCTTGCCTTGTTTATTTAGACGACATCATCATTGTAGGAAAAAGTTTCGAGGAACACCTCAGCAACCTAAGGAGAGTATTTGAAAAATTGAAAGAGGCCAAATTGAAGCTAAACCCCTCCAAATGCAACTTATTCCGTCACGAGGTGAATTATCTGGGTCACATAATTTCTGCTGATGGTGTTAGAACTGATCCACAGAAAGTGTCAGCTGTAAAAGACTGGAGGCGCCCTAAAAATGTGCATGAGCTTAGAAGTTTTCTCGGTCTGTGCACATATTACAGAAGATTTGTTAAAGGATTTTCTTCAATCGCGAGACCTCTCCACAGGCTGACTGAAAACAAACAGAAGTTCTTGTGGACAGACGAATGCGAGGAAGCATTTAATAGCTTGAAGGCGGCTCTAACATCGTCTCCCATTCTAGTTTATCCGGATCCCGAAAAGCAATTCATTCTTGACACGGACGCAAGCCATGAAAGTGTCGGAGCAGTTTTATCCCAAGAAATTAACGGCCAAGAACATGTCATCGCATACTGGAGCAAGTGTCTTTCAAAGCCTGAAAGAAATTACTGCGTCACCAGAAAAGAATTACTGGCCATTGTAAAAGCTGTTGAGAACTTTCATAGTTATCTTTACGGTCGGAAGTTTTTGCTCCGAACGGATCATGCGTCCCTGACATGGCTTTTAAATTTTAAGAACACCGAAGGCCAGATAGCTAGATGGATTCAGAAACTTGAAGAGTACGATTTCGAGATCAAACATCGCAAGGGGTCCCTTCATGGTAATGCTGACGCCTTATCAAGAAGACCATGCTCGAATGCTTGTTCTTACTGCACTACAGTCGAGAAGAAATATGACATAACACCTGTCATTCGTCAAATAAAGGATTCGGTATCGACACAAATAGACCGTTGGAGCGATGAAGAAGTCAGAGAAGCTCAACTTACGGATCCCGACATAAAACCTATCTTGGAACTTCTTGAATCATCTAGCACTAGACCCAGTTGGCAAGATATCTCCAGCTATCGTCCGGATAGCAAACGCTATTGGGCTCTCTGGGATTCACTCCATATTCGTAATGGTGTATTATACAGAAAATGGGAGTCTGAGGATGGCAAAACATCAAAATGGCAATTAGTACTCCCACGATCAAGAATACCGGAAGTGTTGGAACAATTACACAGTAGTCCAACCGGAGGTCATTTTGGAATATTGATGACCATCCAAAAGGTTCGGGAGCGGTTTTTCTGGAGCAAAGTAAGAGATGACGTAGAAAGATGGTGCAAGTCCTGCGATGCATGTGGGGCCCGAAAAGGACCCAAAACACGATGCCGTGGAAAATTACGGCGCTATAATGTAGGGGCACCATTTGAAAGAATCGCGTTGGACATCTTAGGGCCTCTCCCACGTTCAAATGATGGCTACAAATACATCTTAGTTGTCAAGGATTATTTTACCAAGTGGCCCGAGGCTTACCCGATCGCTGATCAAGAAGCTACAACAGTTGCCGAAGTATTACTGCAGAACTGGATTTCTCGCTATGGGACGCCCCTTCAGATGCACTCTGATCAAGGCAGAAATTTCACTTCTGCTGTATTCAAGGCACTTTGTGTCCTTCTTAAGATTGATAAGACACAAACTACCCCCTTACATCCCCAGTCAGACGGCATGGTTGAGAGATTTAATAGAACGATCTTAAACCATCTCTCTATCCACGTTTCCATGAATCAACAAGACTGGGATCGGAAGCTTCCTATGTTCCTGCTTGCCTATCGAAGTGCCGTCCATGAAACCACTGGATTCACTCCCTCCCAGATGCTCTTCGGTCGTGAACTCCATCTGCCCTGTGATCTCCTGTTTGGGCGCCCTCCTGATGTGCCTTCTCCTCCTGAAGAATATGTCCATGAACTACAGGAACGTTTAGAAAGTGTGCACGAGTTCGCCCGTAATCGGATCGACATCGCAACGGAAAAGATGAAGACCAGGTACGACACGAGAGCTACAGGACATGAATTTCACGAAGGTGACAAGGTTTGGTTTTGGAACCCGATTCGACGAAAAGGACTTTCTCCAAAGTTACAGACAAATTGGGATGGTCCATATACAGTCCTAAAAAGACTAAATGACGTTGTGATTCGTATCCAAAAATCTAAGAACTCAAGGCCTAGGGTAGTGCATTGTGATCGGCTGGCCCCTTATTTTTGTAACTCTAGGGACGAAACTAGCTGATCGAAAGAGCCACTTATATGCTTGTATGTAACTGTGTACTGTCGACCATTGTATATACTTGTAAATAATTTTTACCTATTCAAAGATTGTACTGCCCGGGACGTGCAGTCCTTGAGAGGGGGGCAATGTTACGAATTCTGTAAATTGGTGTAATTTGCCTTATGATAATGAATGTTATATGTATCCCATTGTATTTCAATAGCAAGTCGCCAAATTGGCGAGATATTGGCTCATTGGCGATGTTTTAGGCAACTAATTTTTTTCTCCAAGTTTGGCGACGGAAGTTGGAAACCTTGGCGACAGAGAATTTTCTAGAGGGATCCTGATTTCTTGAATTCTGTCCAAGGTTTTGGATTTTTCTAATGTGACATAACTTCCTGTTAGTGACGTCACTTCCGGCAGAGAGCATATAAAAACAAGCACGAAAGATTAGGAGTGGTATTTGGAGCCTTAGACAGCAAGCAAGCTGTAGGCTGGTGACTGAGCTATTGAATGCGCAGTGTTATTCTTGTAGTCTTCGTTAAATAGCTTTATTTATTTTTTTTAAAAGGATTCTGCTTATTGAATTTACTCTAAGCACATCGCAGGAAATTCGTAACAATATATATCTGTAAAATGTTCATGAGTCCAAAAAGTCTAGATTTTATTACATGTTTTAATTATATATAACAAATTATAATATATTTAGGCAAACTTCAAACATAAAAAAAAATTAATTTTAAGCGAACTTTTGTTTAAATTTTTGCAGATTTTTATTTTGGTCCTTAAAAATCACAACACAAATTCATTCATTTTCATCATTGATTTTTCAATATGACTGCTTCACATGGATGCATTTTCTCTTATGTATGATATGAATGCATTTAGAAAGAGTGATATTTCAAACATAAACAGCTCATTATCAATCAGTATTGGATGAAGATAGTGACAGTGCTTGTATCTCAAAAAAGAAGTTAGGGGGCAGCAAAATTTTAATGGTTTTCCTATGGAAAATCAAAGGGATCAGTATTATTAAATCAAATATAACTATCCATTTATTACAGAATATGGAAAAGTACAAACATTGTAATAAAATTGATTCAGTTGTCATAAGTGAGGATTTGAGAAATTGAAGGTAGTATATATGCAAGAGAAATATATTGAAATTTTTTGACAACAACTAGACTGTATTAAAATGTTTTGTGACTCACAATTTTTTTCTCTCGAGAAAAGTATAACAAGAATACAGGTGTTCTTTCATCCCAGTCTGTTTCATAATGTCCTGTGTAAAATTCAAACATTTCTTTTAAAATTAATATTTTTGCAGTATATTCTTAACAATTTTAAGTATTCAACATTTATGTGAAAAATTTTGAAATTTTTTTACATTTTACTCTTTAGTTTTTTAGAATTATGTTCAGTATGTAGAATATTACATTTATAATTTATGACTATTTTGTAAAATTTGAAACTAAGTAGAATTCATGCAATATTCATGTAAGAATTTGTAAATGTAAACATTAAACATGATAAAAGATGATTATTTAAATTTATATACATTGGAAGTTAACAAAGTCTTGACATGTAACTAAATTACAGAGCATTCTTACCTAGACACATACATAAGTTGTGCAGAACACAATAAGCAACAATTACTGCTGATACTCCCTCAATTGACAGTTCAAATAAGTTAATTAGGCACAGAAAACTTCTTTTGAGGATGGCATACTTCCATTCGATAGTGTTTTGTTAACACATGCAATTTTTATTATACTTGAAACAAAATATAATTTAAATAACTATCTAGGAATGTTGTTTTATATCTGACTAAATAAGCAAGTTACATGTTGTAACTAGAACATTTGCTGTTTACATTTTATACAGATGCTCTAAGCAATTTTTTTTTTTTTTTTTTAATTTTTAACTTTGCTAAAGTTGTGCAGTTTAGTTGGAAGGTATGTAAATCAATCTACTTTTTATTTCAAAAGAAAGATGCAAATTGTTTCATTTTGCTAGTTTTTCAAATTATAATTTAATTTCTCGGTGTAAGCAAACTAATTTTTCATGGCCAGTCATGTAATGCATGATGTAAGCAGCTTCTATTTCATTAATATATTTCTGGATTTGTTTTAAATGTTTAGCTAAATACCTTTTTTAATATATGAAGTAAATTTTATTAATCACAATCAAAGGTGAAGATTTCTTTATTGTAATATATGATAATTTGGGAAAATTTTGCTTTGAAAATATTGAACAGTTTTAGAATATATGTAAGAATGAATATTATATATGTATTTATATATATCATTGACTATCAATAGTTGTGATTTTTTTTTTTCTGGTTGATCTGTATGAAATAAGGATTTGGAAAACAGATCTTTATCTCCTAGCAGATGGTAGTCTTTATACAACTGATTTGTTTTTAAAGAAAAACAGGCTGCATTGTTGCTGAAAATACTGATATATACACTACATGAAATGAAGTGCTTAGGTTTGCAACAAATATTGATCAGAATATCCAAGGTAACATGTAAACAATTGATGTTTATTTAACATTGAACATCTGCAAAAAATCAGGCATTTAGGTAGGTAATCAGAAATTACTTCAGACAATGCTGGCTCATAGTTACAAATGATTATAAGAAATATAGACACAAATTTAGCATCAGCTGTAGATTAAGGGAATGTTTCTAGATAATACCACAAAAGCATAGAAGCACAAATGTCCAAGTCAAATAATTAATACTAGGAAATAAAAAATAAAAAGCATTTTACACATATAAATCTCATAAGATCACAATGTTTTTTCTTGCTATTAGAATGCTAATTCTTGCTGACCAATTCAACATGTCATTTATGTTACAAGCTACTTATATTAAACAGCCAACAGAAAGATAATTATGTATTCTAACTTTTTGTTTAGCGTAGCATCACTTCAAGAAAAATTTCTATTAATTTGAAATAATTAATCATAAAAACAAAATCAGATTTACATACCGTTTTGAGAAACTTGTAGCCGTCCATTTCTTCACACACCTTATTTCTTTTTTCTTAATATCCTCTCTCTTCTGAATAATGTAGAATACTTTGAATAAAGTAGCTGCGAAATCGGGAAAATTTCAAAAAATTCCTCATAAGAGTTGAAAGAAATCCGAACTCAGCTTCAAAACTGTAAACACACGAAAACTCGCATACTGCGCATGCGTGGTTAAAACTAACCCGGCTGTGACTCAGGTTAGAATTTCCTAACCTGACTCAGAGTTAAGTTATTAACCTAGGATGGTGAATAGCACTTTCAGCGAAACCCAGGTTTCCTTCGTCTAACCGGTGGTCAGGTTAGTGCTGAATACGGGTGTAAGACACGTCCATCGCAGTATATTAGTGACAGCAGGTGTTCTTGCACGTGTGGTCATCAATTCTCCTAAAAACTGATCCGTCCATGGGAGGCAAATCCCAGATGTCTCAAAGGGGGGCGCACATACGTCACACCACTGATGCTCTCTCTGTTATAGCGCAGCCGAGTGGTCTAGACATCGGATCATAGCTAGTATGTCATGAGTTCGATCCTAGTACCACTAAAGACCCGCCGTGTAGGGGAGCGATGCACATTAAATCTGTTGAGAGCTCAAACGTCCTCCTGTTGGTGTGGTGTGGTAGTTAGGAGAGGGGGTGCCAGCTCAGGTGTCGTCCGCGTCACTTGACCATGGTTCAAAATTACGCGGACCGTCACCAAAAGCCCTCGTGTTGCTAATCAGTGCGACGTTAATATTCTCTCACTCTCTCTGTTATAGCATCAATTTATATCCTAAAACTTCATGCTCTAAGGTTGGCAATTGAACTTATTTCATCATGTTATCTGAATTCCATTATTTACAAAATCACTTGCATCATCAAAAAGTCATTGTTGTACATTCAACAGCTGGTGTGAACTACAGATTTCCTTGCAAAGACTACATGCCATATGGTAGTCTGACAGGGATAGATGATAAATGAACATCACTTCTTCAAGCCAGTTCTCTTTTGGCACCTAAATCAACATATAAGCCACCACAAAAAAGTTCTACTCACCAGATTCCCACGGGGTTTACTGTCTTTGGTAAACATGGGCTTCACGAACCCAGGGTACCCTAGTGATCCTTCTCTATTTTCAACCCTCTTTCTTTCATTCAATTCATTCTTTCTTTCTCTTCCCGTCTAGACCACAGATATTAAAACAAATGTTTTGCGCAGTATAGCAGAAATCGGCTCTTGCCCAAAATCACTCACTCTACTCACCAGATAACATTATGCATACTCGTCTAATAAGAAGCCAGCCGCCTACTCTCCACTGACGTGACCTACATTGTATTTTAACTGTCAAGCATATCATTTATGATTGTCCCAATTGTAATTTTCAAACCCACAAAATATTTCTCTGGCTTATGTGTTGACTAAGATTATTGCTATTAAAGAATAATTTGAATTAAAATTGATCCTTATAAATTTAGAAGGCTTTTTTGTTTAAACAGATTTGTCATTTATTTTAAAATGAGTAGAGGTAGCTGAAATTAGCTCCATCTTCAATCTCAAGATTGTGAGACAGCCTTAATTTGTATTTCTGATGCAAAATAAAAGTTTTGTATTAATGTGTACAATGCTAAAAAGGATGTACAAATCCATTAAAATTTTTCTTTTCAACAGACTCACGGTCAGAGACTCCTACTCCAACTCCACAGCAAAGAAAAAGTCCATCCCTTGACTCAGCCGTCCAGGGTTCGACTTCTACAAATCATATTCGAGCTGGTGAGATTGGTGATCGTTCTCCTCTCCAAAGACAACAGGGTAAAGGACCATCTCAACAACAAGCCCAAGGTTCTAATCAGCAAAGGCGGCCACCCCCTCAAGGGCAGAGACAACAGCGGTCTCCGCAACGTGGAAGTATGTATATTTTTATATGATGAATAAAATGCCCTCTTTGTAAAGAAAGAAAAATGCTAGGCTTTTGCTATCTTCAATAAATGTTTTAAATATTTACAATTGACAAATTTCTTTAATTTATCTAAAATCTAAATTTTAAAAAAATGTTTGAGTTTTTTTTAATTCACTTTTGAAATCCTTTGGTTTTGCCTTGAACTCCTTTGAAGATGTTTCAAATCAGTTAAGTATCCATAAAAATTAAAACATTCATTTTCTTCATGGACTTAACCTATCCAACACCAGGTGCTATTTATTTGAAATAAATTACACATTTTATCTCTTCCCAATTAGTCAAAGTACATTTATCAACTTAATGTCATTACAAGCTCTGATTAACACCTAGTTTATGGTTATGTGAGAGGTATAGTGCAAAATCACTCCAAATACCTACACTATACAAAACAATTTGTCATTTTAGGAAAATACAAATTGTTTTACTTCGTTTTTTCTTGAATAAAATTTATTCTATATTTCTCTTCCTACACCATAATGCTAACTATGTTTTTAATTTTATCTGTTTGGAATATATTCTATGTTTTAGAAAAATTTACTTATGTATTATACCATCGACTAATGTCACCAAATATCTCAATCTGCTCATAATAAAATCTTTTTTTATAGACTGTAGCATTCCCACACATGTTAAAACGCTATATTCTTGGTTATGCATACTCAAAAATAACACTTTTTTTAAATTTGTAATATTTCTTATTAATTTGATGGGGAAAATAATTAAATATTGAAAATCTGTATTCTATGGAAGAAAATGCTGTGGAGTATTTCAAAAAGTAATGCATAAGTATCTGAAAGACTATTTTAACAGAATGGCAAAATAAGGAGCATCTTTGATCTCTACAACAGCATTTACATTCGCATTTGTGCGAACTTATGTGGTGCAATCTACATGAAGCTTGTCACAATTTGGAATGTAATTATGGCTGCAGCACAATGTAGTTATAATTTTTATTTCAAGTGTACATGTTCCTTTTTAAAATGTATTATTTAATTCTTAATCTTACCGTGTTAGTTGTCATTGTGCTGATATGGAAGGAGTGTGCACTAGAATTTGTTTTTGTGCGTGTGTGCAAATGATTACTGCATTTGGTGGCATTTTTTTTTTTTATTATTTTGTGATATATTTTAACTTGGCAAAATTGGTCGATAGCTTAATACATAAGTACCCATATAAGTTAGTCATTCTTAATTTATATGAATATTGAGACTCTTTTCGTATATGTTAATGTTTCAGAGTTTGAATCCTGCTTTATTTTGTAATAATGTGAATTTTAAGTAATAAATGACAAAATTCCATGGTTGTCTTTTTACTGAATGGATATTTCATCTTTCAATGTTTGATGTTCGAGTTACAGAAAAATAGATTTCTGTAACTGTTGTAGGTATAATATGGATTTTTTTTGTTGGTAATTTCTCAAGTTGATGTTATGCAATGAAGTGACCACATCTGTCTTGATAAATTTATTTCAAACATTTAAAATACAAGTTAAGTCGTATGTTGGAATAAAATCTGAGGGAGACAGGAAAATTTGAAACTATAGATAAAATATTGAAAAAGCTTAATTTATTATTAAAAATTTTAGTTGAAGAGCCCTTAGACACATGAAAATGTTCAAAACATTGTAGTAGCTATTAATGTTTACTTTGCTCAAAACCTGATGTAGTTTATAAATTGCTTTTTATCAATATCATGTTTATTTAAATATGAAACTGGTAATCCTGATCTTCTTTATGATTTCGAATTATGAGTTTTGATGTAAATTGTGTTTTTTTAGGAAGCCAAAGAAGAGGCAGAGGTCAAATAAGAAGCAGGCAGAATTTTTCTGGAAGATCTAAAGATGTTTTAGATTTTGAAGGGGAGTATGATTTTGAACAAGCCAATGCTGAATTCCAGGAGCTTGAAGGAAAATTGGCAAAAATAAAAATAAATGACCAGGAAGAAGTTGTTCCTAGTACGTTTTTATATTGCACTAATAAATATTTGCCATTCCAGTACAATGTCGTTTATCCGAATCAATTGGAACCGGACACCATTTGGGTATGCGATTATTCGGATAACCGAAAACCGAATGCGATCCATGCAGTATATAAAACCGTACACTATATGAATATTTAAAATCCTCTCATGCCGGAAACGTGCTTGAAGAAAAAGCAAAATGTCACAATTTTACCTTTATTGTGGAAAATAATCACTTATTTTTTGCTGTTCCATTGTACACCTTCGTTTTTTTGCTGCAAGGTCTCTGATTCTCTTGAGCAGCAGTAGTTGAGTAGGACAGCACTCTGTTGTTCATACCACTCCAAAGCTGTCTCTAACACAGAAAAACACGTCAGCATTTGATGGACCCTTCCTACCTTCGTTGTTGTTTTCATTTGTTTCATCGTCGACAGGGTCGGATTTTTCTTGCACAGAAGTCACAATCTCGTTAGCATTTGAAATCCACAGTCTTCTGTTTCCCATGCCATCCAGGTTTCTACATCAACAAAAGATCATGTATACACCCCATCACTTGGAAACAAACTACCTAATATTCCACACAGATGCTTACTAAATCACACAATTGAAATTCTCCAAATATTCCTCACCTTGTGTTTTCCTGTCACTTTTGGCCTCACGCGAAATAACTGTTGAGTATTGCACTGTTTGAAAACTTATTTAGATTTCGGTTCGGATATTTGATGCTTCGGATAATAAACGTTTGGATAAACGATGTTCTACTGTAAATACTTTTTATTTTTTTAAAAGGAAAATTCATAATTTCAAGCTTCTTTTAAATGATTAGAACAATTTGAAAATTTTGATTCTTTGCTGCCAAAGTGACTGACTTTTGAAGTAAATAACAAGCAGGTGTCTTCGGGATGCTGTAATAGTAACTGAGAGCACTATGGTGGGTCAATTAAGAATCTTCAATCAGCTGATCTAATTTGTACTTTGGTTTCAGCATCACTTATTGGATGGGTTTTATTTCAACCCAATTATTTACTCACCCATGTTCCATTAAATGGTGATGTTGGTCTATATGAGGAGCTTATTTCTCAAGTATCCCCATTATTTAATACCATCTGAAGTTGTCTTTAAAGCTTTCAAATGCATTACAGCAGTTATGTTTCCAACAAATGATATTAGCAATAAGAAAAGTTTAAATTATTTCCTAGTTGATCAGTTAACACAGTTAAAACGAAAATTTGTAGTCAAGTTTTAATTTATAAAGTTTTTAAAATATTGCATTATGTATATTAATAACTGCACATTTCAGAATCCCCACCTGCCAATAACTTGATTGATACTTCTACTGATGAAAAGAAAGAAGAATTGTGGCCAGAAGAAAATGGAGGTGAAGTGGGAGTAGAAGATGAAGAATCAAAGACTTTCTATAATAAAGCCAAATCCTTCTTTGATAATATAAGTTGCGAAGCAGTAGAAAGAAGCAAGGGGTAAGTATAAACACCATATAAATAATTATAAAAAAATATTTATTTTAAATTTATTAATTTATAAGAGAATGTGCTTTTTTCAAAATGTGTTGGCTTCTTAGACTTACGAGTGATATTTCTTATACGCAAGTAACAATTTTAATTGGAAAGGCAACTGTATCCGTGGCCTAAATGAATGATTTTCACCAGTCCACTATCTTGTACAAAAAATTTTAATGGAAAAATTGTTTAACTTGTAAATATGCCAAGAAATTTAAATTATAGAGAAGTAGTGTTTGAGGTTCTCGAGATAAACATGGGGATCTCGTATATGTTGTAAAATGTGATTTTATTCTTCAACTATTTGTGGAATTCAGGGGTTACGTATTCTAAAGATGGGGGGTACCTCCTTCTTCACAAGAAATTGATTGTTTTCTGAAATTCTTAACATTTCATTATGATATATAAAAATAAGCTTTTTTTAAAGACATGCAGTTTTAAAATGATTCTGTGATGTATTTTATCATTCTTTGAAATATTTGTGCTTTTTTGATTTTTAAAAATTACAAATTTTTCCGATTTGAGTACTTTATTAAAGTGTACATAAATATTTATAATATATTTTTCATATTGGATTTTCTTCATGCAAAATGCTTATTATTATATTGTAGGAAGTGCAGAAAACTTAAATCAACATAGGTTAAAATTATATTATTACCAAGTAACCTCTTTCCAAATTTGTTAAATTATAACACTGTAATAGCATTCAATATATAAATTTTGATCTAAATTTAATTTAGCTGATGTAAATTACTTTTATATATACAGCAATGTTCATCGCCATGACTGGCGTCAAGAAAGAAAACTCAATGTTGAAACTTTCGGTGTGTCTGCGAACAATACTTGGATGCGTCGTAATGCATGGCGAGGGCGAGGTGGCTACAGGAGTCGAGGTTATGGCCCTCGTAGAGGAAGTGGTGGTTACAGGGACAACAGAGGTTACAGTTATGGAAATGACAGGCAGAGTATGTAGAATTTTAATATAAATATTTTAAATATATAATCTGTTACTTTGTTAGCATTAGTCATTGTCTTTTTTTTTAAAAAAAATGGTAAAAATTTATGAAATTATTGAAAAGTTGAGCATATATATATATAAAGAGTTGTAACTTCTACACATATCAAAATAGTTTATTACATATAAAGAAATGACTTATCTTATGAACATAAAGAGTTGTTGCTCTGAAAGTATGCTATTTTTTCAAAAGCTTGGGATAATGTATCAAATAGAAGACTTCAAAATACAAGAGCATTGCATACATACATTTCAGGTTTTTTCATAAAAAAAGGGGGGGCATATGTTATACTCCAGATCTGACATTGAGTTGAATATTGTAGATATTATACAGGGTCATTCATAATTCCCTCCGTGGTTTCGAAACGTTATAGTAAAAAAACGAAGATGGATATGAAAAAAAGAAACATATGAAATTATTCCGAAACTATTAAAGTTTTAATTTAATTAGTTGCCGGTAGATGGCAGTAACATCTGTACTGAAGTCAGTTGTAGTAAAGAAAAATGGCGTTTACAGGCGAAGAGAAAGCTTTTTGTGTGTTGGAGTTTGCAAAATCTGAATCAGTGGTGTCAGTTCAACAGGCCTTTCGTAATAAATATCGAAAACAGGGACCAACTGACAAAACAATTCATGTGTGGTACCGGAAATTTAAAGAAACGGGATGCCTATGTGACAGGAAACGAAGTGGTCGGCCTGGTCCATTAGCGGACACCGTAGATCGTGTACAGGAAACGTTTTTAAGGAATCCCGACGAAATCAACCGCTAGCGGAAGCCGAGAATTGGGGATCTCTACCAACAGTGTGGCGAATTCTGCGAAAACGTCTTTGTTTGAAGCCGTACAGATTGGGAATGGTGCAAGCGTTGACTCCCGCAGATTGCATTTCTCGTTTCACGTTTTGCATTGATGTCCATGAACGTGAAACACTAATGTCGAAATTGATTTTTAGTGATGAAAGCACATTTCACATGTGTGGCACTGTCAACCGCCACAACGTACGCATTTGGGGCACTGGAATTCCCCATTCTGTAGTGGAACACTATCGGGATTCCCCAAAAGTTAACGTGTTTTGCGCTATGTCCACCTCCCATGTTTATGGGCCATTCTTTTTTACAGAGAAGACCATTACCGGTGTAGTGTACTTGGATATGTTGCAGCTGTGGCTAATGCCGCAGTTAGAGGAACATGAGGATGATTTCGTATTTCAACAAGACGGTGCTCCTCCCCATTTTTTGTGTGATGTGCGTGAATACCTGAACACACACTTACCTCATCGATGGATTGGACGAGCTTCTGAAGATGACGTACCTCTTCTAAAGTGGCCTCCACGGTCACCGGATTTAACACCGTGTGACTTTTTCTTGTGGGGGTATGTGAAAGACCAGGTTTTTGTACAACCTATGCCTCGTGATTTAGCTGACCTGCGTGAAAGGATAACACGTGCTATCAATAACATAGACAGTACCATGTTGAGTAGAGTATGGCAGGAACTGGACTATCGCATTGATGTATGCCGTGTGACCAAGGGTTCACACATAGAACACCTGTAATGTATGTAAGTAAAACTTGAATAGTTTCGGAATAATTTCATATGTTTTTTTTTTTTTTTTTTCATATTCGTCTTCGTTTTTTTACTATAACGTTTCGAAACCCCGGAGGGAATTATGAATGACCCTGTATATAATATAGTGTATGTGAGGAAAAGTTAACTATAAATTTAACCATGTTATGTCTTATGAAAATTTTAGTTTTAATTATAAAGAAATATATATATCGCAAATTATTCCATTTGCATTTAAAAACAAAAAATTATATTAAATCTTGTTTCATTTGGTTAACTTTTCATGGTAATCAATATAAATATCCTAATGTTACTGAAAACATAAAAATTTATAAATAAGATATTGTGTTGCTACTTTGTAATTTATTCTCATTTTTTTCTTTAAATGATCTCTAGAATAAATTTTCCTGCCATTTTAATTTATAATAATTTAACAGCATTATATATTTATCCTTGCTCGTATCAAATATTTCATATTGTATTATATGTTCATAAGTAAGGCAGAAGTTATAATTTAAATATTATGGAATTTAATTAATGTTTGAACCTTTTTTGTATTGCAAAAGGCTGCAAAGCTAAAAAAAAGGGAAAATATTTTGTTTTGATTTTATTAACTTTATATATACTACAATTGAAGAATATTAAAATATTGAAATTTTTTTTGTGCAGATCTACTTCCACCAAATGTACCTATTCAGAAGCGGTGAAGCATGTCATTCAAAGTAATCTCATTTTAATTAGAATTTTTGATCGAAAGATTGCAGCATGGTTATTGGTGTGCAGTACAATGAAGTATTTATTATGGAAGTTGACTGCAAACATCTATTTGTATAATTTTTATTATTGATTTAAATTCATTGAATTTTCCTTGTAACAAGAATAAGCAATTTTAAGGATAACTGTAATTTCAAATGTTTTACTGTTTTGCTCTTATGTAACTTATGAAGAATATCAAATGAAACACATAATTTAAAGTCTTGCATTGTACCCTTAATGGTGCTTTAAGTGATGTTATTTGTTTAAAAGGCTAGCTGAAACAAGAAAGTGTATGAAAAGCTTTGGATCTTTTTGAAAATTAAACATTGACCTTCTTGTAAATTTTCAAGAACGTAATTTATTATTAAAGTTAAGATTTAAAGTAAAGATTTCTATTCTGTGATTTTTGTCAAATTTTTAATAAATTGTTCATGAAAAGTAGAGTGAAATCATTTGAATTTGTTTTTCATTACAATTGCATATTTTGTTATTATTTTTAAGACAATTATATCTATTGTTGTATGCTTTATTTCAATTACTTCACATACTTCTGGAAGATAATGTTGTTGTACTATCATAATGTTGAATGTAGCTAGCTCATGAAGTATGTTATCATAGTGCTTTAAATCTTAATATCCAGACAACTCAAAAAGAGCTGCGTTTTCGTGTTCATCTTTAAAATTTGTATTTTTTATTATGCTTCATAGATCACACTTTTGTAATAGAATATATAATCCACCTCTTAAAATGTGTTTATTGTGAACTTGATAAAAAAATATTGCTTTTTTGACATTTATAATCTTTAACAAGTTGACATTTTCAATGCTGTGAACATATTTTGTTAGTTTGATGTTTTCTGACTCTTTAGATTTTGTAGAACATTGACGCACATGTAGTTTTTTTATTGTCTTTTAAACATAAATATTGGAAGTGTATTTTTTTATCAAATAAATGTGTACCTCTGTTCAGATATTGTGATAGATTATATGATGAAATGAAGTTTCTTAAGGCAAGTTGACTTCTGATTGTCAGTAACCTAATATCGGATCCATGCATTTTAGTCGAAGCATAACCATGTTGCAAGGGGTAACTTGCTGGAAAACTGTGTGAAAAAATTGTAATATAACTCACAATTTTCTTGTTGTATAGTAAAAATATTGATCCCACATTAAAAAGTGTTAAATGTGTTTAATACCCTTTGCTGTTAATTATTTAATTCTGCAGTTTTAAAGGAAGACAACTGATTATTCTGACTTTTTGAATTACATTTCCGTTTTTGTCATAATTTTTGTGGCGTTAATTTGAAGTTTTATTCGTGAGTAAGTTTTTATTGTATTCTCTAAATGGCGAGAGAAAAGTTGCATTGAAATAATAAAGGTTTTTGAAATTGAACTTTGATTTCCTGTTTAACTGTTAATTTATGTAAAACATGCATTCACTGCCCTGTAATGAATCTTCTATTAAAAATAATGTTATTAAATATTATATTGGTATCATTTGGTAGAATTTCATTCACATTTATTGCAGTTTATATTTGATTGATTGTTTAGAAAGTTTTAAAACTTTGTTCACTAGATTATAAAACAAGAAATTATAATACCAAAAAAACATACAAATAATAGAGATCGTTAATATGAAGTTCACTTGATTGTGTTTCAGAGTTACAAGATCTGCTAATAGCCAATGTGTTGCTACAAAGTATGATGTTAAATCAAACCAACTATTTAATAATGTTGTATGTATACTTGAACTTAATGTGAAGGCTGTTCAGATGAAACAAACTTCGGAAAAATTAAATACTTATACGAGCACTTAAGTATTCAAAAAGCATAGTACTGAGACTTCCAGGAAGCCTGCAAATAATTGTCCTCATTTTTTTAAGTAACTGTCCCTTAATGGGAAAGTTTTCTTTGCCTTCTCCAAAGAACAAAATCTGATACACTCACTTGCTCTTGAGCACCATTGTAATGCTTTATTACAGACTTTTTCAGGATTTTCTTTAACCTCTTAACCAGTTTTCCTTTAAGCCATACCTGCACTAAAATCTTCTCTCTTCCCCCCCCCCCCTTCTTATGACCTAATTTGTCTATGGTACTTCAGTTCTTTTAATCCAGATTTTCCTTTGTGGCAAAATGAGATTTTTTTTAAGGTGGAATTTTGATTTTAGACGTTGCGCACAACACTTTTGTATTCAGACGTACAGTTTTTATTATTTTGGATGAAAAAAACAAAAACACTTTGTTATAGGATGAACTTAATTCAGATTCAGAACTGTTGGCTCAGTTTTTCATGCCTTCAGTGGGTTGATGAATGAGTACCAAGCTTGCTTGGAAACTTAACACTGAAGGGGGGGGGGGTTGTGTCATACTGACCACCTGACTAGAACATCTGCTTAGGGCCCAAGATCACGTATACCAAGTTGGGCACAGTAGGCCTTGGCCCCCATATGCTGTTGCACCACTGAGTTATGTGAAACTTGCTTATTGTATGCTATAAGGAGAAAAAAGGGAAAACATGCTACTGAAGTTCAGACCTGATTACATTGAGAAATTTTTAGGAATAAATTTATGAATATGAATGAGACTTTTCCTCCAAAACTTCTATAAAATAACTTGAGACATTTTATTGAAATTGTTACACACGCACACTAATAAATATGAGACTAGTGTATAGCTTGCTCAAAAGGAAATAAAAATAGAAAAGTTATCTAAAAAGAAGAATTTCATTAAGTTTGGGAGAGATTTTTCAACAAATGAAAGTCTTCATTACTTGAAGAGTGTACTAACAAAAAGTAAACATTTGGGTTTTTTTCCCCAAAAAAATAAAATATGAAAATTAAAACAAAATTCTTCCACTTCATTATATTAAGAAAAATATTTAATTATACTCGACAAAAAAACTGCCCAATTAAGGAAACTGATGTGGTAATTGTCGCAAGGCAATAGATCTTGAGTATCAGGTGAGTGATCCAATACTTTTCTGTTGAAAGAGTGCAGAATGTCCTGCATTGCATTATCAGAGGTAAAATCGCACCTTGTGACAAATCACCTGGCTACTTGCTTTAAATGCTTATCCAAATATTCTGCAAACTATTGTAATGGCATTAAACATTTCTTGTAACCCAATAGGCATCTCCAACATTTTGATAATCCCTGAATATCAAAGCACATCGCAACTTCAAGCCATAACTGATAACTGGGCCAGCTTTGACCTTGTAGAACAACAGATATCTCTATTCTTGTCTCATGTTTTTGTTGCTGGTTGAAAGTGGTGGTTCATTCTTTCATCTGTAATCACAACGCACTCTAAGAATGCTCTTCCTATACTACTGGTATTGTATCCAACGTTCCAGACACATTCCTATGCGACAGTCTTTCCTCTGAGTCCCCCATTTAAGCACAAACTTTACAGTTCTCTATGAGTGATTGTGTGTATGGATTGCTTGTTAATGTTCACTACAGGCAATGAATGCATAATACGGAGTTTAAAAAATTCAAATTTATATCATAACCAGATTAGGTAATGAACATTTCGATATTGAAATACAAATACTTGCTAGCATTTAATATTTCTTCAAATCTCAAAAAATTAATTTTTATTTTTGAGAACTGTTTTTATTTTATTCACACAATTTCTTTATTGTAGCTGTACTGTAATGGGGGGGGTCAACTAATGCCCAATTCTTTGAATTTTGCACAATCTTAAACAAGTGAAAAATAAATTACAAAAGATTGTTTATGTATATTATGAAACAGTACATTAACATAAGTGGATAAAAAATAGATTTCATGTCAATCATTATGGCTGTACAATGTATTTAAAAATAAAGAGCTGAACAACAATTCTTCAAACATAATAGAATCTTTTCTTGGTATGATTACAATGCAACTTTTCAAACATGCAAAGATTAAACAGTTATTCTACATAATTATATTATTGCATAAATTTTCATTTAAATTAGTTATGCATAAACCTTCAAACTTAGTGCCAAACAATTTAATCAAATGTTGTCGTGTCCTTTCCGAAGGAAAGGAAAGAAAGCTGCCTGAGACAGGTTGGACTTCTACACGATAGATGGCGACACCACCTATCTCCACAATTTAGGCATGGAACTGGAGGGGAGGGAAATGTTCATTTAATCAAATGATAAAGAAATTGTAACAATTTATAAGGGGTTTACATCATAAGGGTGGGGGATGTGATGTCACTCCACCCCAGCACCATTCAAAGCACAGCTATTTTCACAATGTCTCTTAAAACTTCACTGACATTTTTCTTACATTGAAAGAATTTTAAAAAATAAACTACATTGTGAATTCTTTCATTTTTTTTAAATTTCGTGATGCAAGCATATTTTATTAGGGGGAAAAAATTCAACTGTATCTAAAAAACCTTTAAAGGGATAATGTTGAATACGTCTTACACGCTATAATTTCTATTTTGAGGAGTCAAATTTTTACATTAACCTTCAGAATACTATGCTGCTAAAGTTTGAATGATAATTTTTCTAAAGACGCTATAATTTCTATTTTGAGGAGTCAAATTTTTACATTAACCTTCAGAATACTATGCTGCTAAAGTTTTAATGATAATTTTTCTAAAGGACTAGTATCTTGGTTCATCTAGGTCAGGGATGCCAAACCAGTGACGCATGACACCGATCAAAACGGTTTGCATTTTAGTTCAAAATAGCAAAGTTTACGAAGAAGTATTGTGAACAAAAGCGAGAGTGATTGGTCGCGGGGCAGCAGTTGATTCTTCAGTCAAGGAATTTTCAGCTAGATTTACTCAGTTCAAAGAATTATCGAAAACGCTCAAGTTCATTATGTACCCTGATGTGACTTCATTTGATAAAATGAACTTGTCCCAATTTGATTGTTTGGAGAATTTAAAATACAACTGATTGGTTTTCAGTCTAATTCAATATGAATTCAAAAATTTATTGAAAAAAAAGGAAAAGTTGGAATTGATTGGCAGGGAAAGATTAACAAGCAATATAAGTAAAAGTGCCAGTAACAAAATTTTGGAAACATGGAATTCGATTCCAGACACATTTAAGTATTTGAAGACCAATGCCTGCGAGTCATTATTTTCAGAGATGCTTTTCAGACTCATTTAGAAACTGTTTGGCAAATGACTCCAATTCAGCATGCATTTGCTAAAAGTAACATCTTACAAAACCCTAAAATAAGTTACTTATCTATTCTGCAACAACAGAAGTTACACTAATGTCATTTTAATTTGAATTACACGTATAACTAAAACATTTAGTACAAAACGTATTTTTTCATAGTAAATAGAGTTCAGAGTTGTTAATATTACTATTTTCCCAATAATCACAATTCAAAAAATTATTTGATGGCATATGTCTATACTTCATTAAACATTTCTTAAAAAAATGGAACGTTGATCCATGAAGGTTCGCCACCCCTGATCTAGGTTGTCATGCTGGCGTGGTTCATCTTGTTTCAGGCTTTTGCAGTGGGATACAAAGGAATTTTTACACATAATTCATCTTGCAAATTGTATTGTCTATATGGAATCGAATTTTTAGTTTCACACAATCCTTAAAATATTCAATAACATGCCCACAGTTTTTTTTTTTTTTTGCCATTTTTTGTATGTCTAGAAGACAAATTATTGTACTTAAAAATTAATTAAAATAAACATAAGGCTCTCTGATTATGTAATTTTTAGTCTTTAGAAAAAAAGCTTTAATCAAGGTATAAAATTTTCCATTTAAGCAAATAACATTTTTAGTTTTAAAATAAAACACAGAAATGTAAAATTAACAATATCCTATCAAATTCAAATTACATTAGAAAAAAATTAAAGTCGGAACTAATTTTTGTTCACAGTTATATATATATACTGCTGAACGATTTGAGCAAACATGTGAAAATATCTCTATATTAAAAAATTGAAACATTTCAGTATGTTTGTGATGAAATAAGAACTAACCCCATTTTGATTTTACTATTTTCTAAATATTATAGTTAGTTCAATATTTATATAATAGATTACAAGAATGGCATATACACATGGGAGGAGTTTCATTTTAAAAACATACATGAAAGCACCTAGATGTAATTTTTATGCTAAAAATTGTTGGTCTATAGGAGAGGTTTCAACCGCTTTGTATACCCTACTGCATCACAGAGGCAAAGTATCAAAAACATTCATTTTTATATAGTTATTAGCAATTATGAGTCATCCTTGTCACTTGAACATGATTAAAATTTATGAGGTCCATTGTATGTGGTTTTAAAGCATGACATTGATTAAAAATCAATTTTGAAAGCACATATATTTCTCACTACAGTTATTGTTACCTATTTTTTGCATATACCCTGCATAAAAATTAATAAAATATGTATTTTCTAATTGAAATATCTAGATAAACCCTTACATATTTTGCTATTAACTATATCCATATGATTTAAAATTTGACAATCTCTACAAAAAGCCAATTGATATAACTATCAAATTCAAAGTATTGGCTAACTTTTTTGATATCTAAATATTTTATCCAGCATTTAGTGCTTGCCATTTAATTTCCACTAATAGTAGAATATTGGATGAAAAGCAATATAATCCAGTTTCTTTCATAGTTGAATATATTAAATAATTCTGCTTTGGCAAACACATTTGCAATGTTCTCAACATATTGATTGCAATTTTTTTAAATGCAGAGATACTGTTAAATTGTAATTTATGTTAACTTGATTTTTTTCAAAGAATGACTTATGCCACTTTCAAAATAATTGTGTGTGTGGCTCACTTAGATCCTAGTCAATAGATTATATGGAACAGCTTTAGTATCGCCCACCCATCCAATTTGGCGCAAATGTATTGAGGCGCCAAACCACGCCAAAGACCGTGTTTTGAAAACAGGGTTAACATCCAGATTGCCGAGGATCCAAAAATCTGGTTTTCCCCGGAAGCAGAATTGATGCTCTTTTCCAAAAGCTAAAAAATTGGAAGTTGTGAAACCATTAGCCTGTACAATTATATTTAATGCACAGTTTTTAGAGTGAGGAACGACCCCAGCAGCTTTGCTTGATGTCTATTCTACATGATCTAAAACTTGTTTATGTATGAATTGACGCGTCTGCTAAAGTTGCTGAAGAAAAGCCAAAATCCTGCTCGATATCGCAAGTTTTTGTGTCTGAAATTAAGTGCTATGTTAAAAGTAAAATTTCCTGCAAATTTAATTTGCTGAAGGAGAACCTATCCTTAACGATTTTTCTGCTCGGTACTTCTTACACCTCCAAATGCTTCCATTTGATGATGACTAAATTCATGTGACGTCATAATCACATGATAATTTTAAACCACGTGTTTTTAGCCAATCAAGTTCAAAAATACATGTGACGTCATAGTCACGATAAATGCAATTATCTATTTTCAGCAAATCAGTTCATGCACTTCGTTGTTGCCAAATTATGCTTTTTACAGAAATATTTTTTTTTTAAAATTAATATTTGTCACACTTTATTTAAAAGTACATGTATAAAACAAGACTTTTTTTTCTTTAATTTTAAAATCTTTTTGCAGAAATTTCTTTTTATAACTCTTGAGAATCTTTACCCAACTATGCAATTTGAAATTTTACCTAAGTTTTACAAATAGAATGAAAATTACGAGCTAGTTTACTGTCCGTTTAGAATTCAATGTACAATAGAACACGTGTTTATATTATCATGTGACCGTCATGAATTTAGTCCAATTAAGCTGCATGGTTCCATGCATTTTGCACAGTTCAATTTATCTTTTAACAAGCCACTCTTCATTAAAAAATTTCGAAAAATGTCTTTTTCCCTAAACAATGCGAAAAAAAAGTACTGGTTAGCAATACCTGGCTTACCCATACTTTTTTTTTTTTTATTTGAAAAACCCCACGTTAATTTATGATTTTAAAAAAAAGTTGAAATTTAACTACAACGTTGCTCATTGCCGATGCCATGCTTAACAAAGACCCAAAATTCGTGATGACAAAAACTATTTCAGAGAAAACACGTACTATTATACCACTTACCTACTAACCACACGAGGTCTGACCGAGAAATGGTCCTGATGATGCGCGCTCTCGGTATTGTAAACTTAAGAAAATGTGCCAAGATAGCCAAATAAAGCGAGTTTGTGTTTTAAATGGGGGCCGTCGTTTATTACAACTTAGTACGTTTGCTTACGTCACAAGCCATGACGTATTTGAGTGTTGGAAATTAGTGTTACCACAATTCCTCCGCTATGTTAAATAGTCCGAAAAACAATTTTTTTCTTTTTAAAGATTGCATCAAAAATATTAATTTTTAATATTAGTTTCGGCAAAATTTTGCATTAGAAATTTTGAAACAGTCTTTGAAGACTGTTTTTAAAGTAGTAAGAGGAATTCAAATATTAGAAATTTGTATGCATATAAGTATACACGCTAAAAGAACAACTCTAGTAGACATTACTCTTTTCTTTTTAAAAGAAAATTTCCAGTTTTATATTTTAAAGAAGTTGATATTTTTGTAATTTAGGAAACCCTGTTATTCAAACATAGAATAGAAAATCATAGAAATTTTTGAGAACAGTATTGAATAAATAAGCTTATTTTTTTAAGTAGTTATATGTTATTCATTATTACACATACTGTATTATGTTTTTATCTTATTTTATAACTAGCCGTTACCCTCCCGCTTCGCTGGGTATTTCATGATGTTTTATAAATATATCTGTTTATATTCTGACAGACAGACAAAAATTTTAAAAATTGGTTTTTTTGTTATGAGTACCGTATATACTTTTAGTGCATTAAGTAAAAAGCTGCTAATTTGAAATTACAAACAGACACTTCAATTTTATTTATTTGTATAGATATAGATTGGGATTATAATAACCATTGTTTAAATGTGACTAAAAATGTAAATAAAAAAAAAAGAAAGGATTAAAACTAACCGTAAAACTTATCAATTTTTTTTTCCCTTGCATTGCTTTTTACTTATGAAGCCTTGATTTATTATTTTTAAAAGTACATCCGAAACAGCCGATGCTCTACTTAACTGAACAGTGAGATAACTATCATAAAAAAAAAAATTATGGCACGTGTCAGCGTATTATCATGTGCGCGTAACACTGTTATGTCTCATGAAGAGCATCGGTCGCCGGTAACCAAAACAAAAGACTTCATTAGCTCAGCTTGGCGTTCATCTTGGCATTCAGTTTCACGTTCACCCGTATAGTTTCCGTTCCCGTAAGAATACGGGAATAAAATGTAGCCTATGTTACTCCCCGTTAATGTAGCTTTCCATTAGTGAAAGAATTTTTAAAATCGCACCAGCCGTTTCCGAGATTAGCCGGAACAAACAGACAGACAGACAAAAATTTTAAAAATTGTTTTTTTGTTATGAGTACCGTATATACTTTTAGTGCATTAAGTAAAAAGCTGCTGATTTGAAATTACAAACAGACACTTCAATTTTATTTATTTGTATAGATTTTAGTGTAAAACTATTTTCCATTATAACTATAAAAAGTTTTTTGACTATTTACTTTAATTATATTTTAATTTTTGCTTGTTAAAATTAGTATTCAATATATGCAGATTTGCAAATAAAATTAGAAAAAATAAAAAAACTTATTTCAACAACAAAAAATATTTTACTAGAAAAAAAATTATGCATTTTTTTTTTTATCCTGTTTTGTTTTTGGAACTTTTGTGATGAAAACATTTTTTTTTTTACCTTAGATTTTATTGCTTCAATAATTTCGCATGATTCAAATTAAGTATGCATTCTCAATTTTTATAAACAACTTTAAGTTTTTGGAAGAATTTTTTTTTTATTTAAGAAGATAGCACATAAGATTTTACATACATTTGCTTTGAATTTGTCCTAAATAATTTTTTTAACTTTAAAATATGTCAAATTTCACAAGGATGGATTTAATCATATAATTTATTATTGCAATCGTTGACAGTTACTATTAACATCAATCAATTAATAAATTGTTAGATAATTTCATTGACATTTTGTACACTTGTTTCAAGTTTATAATATTTTAATCAATATTTAAGGATTAGAAATGTTATATTGTTTGCGATACCGAAGATGTGCGTGTGTGTGGTAACTCTTCTCTGTACTTCCACACCACAACACACCTAGAATAGGGATTAACAGTCAAATTCAATTGGCTTAAGTGTTATAAACCCTTGCATACTATTTTTTAAAAATTTATTAAAAAATGAATACCAATGCAGTAAATTCGATAATTTTTCCAATTGAATTTTATTATTAAAATCAATGTCATTATCCTTTTTTAATTATTCAAATTGTTTATTCCAGTTTTTCGGCTAGTGAATTTAATTACTGACGATAAACGAAATGTATTACTTGTGTATTCTGAAAGCTGCTGAAAAATTAAAAATTGCAATAATTTTATACTATTAGATTAATATTGTCGAACTTTTTATGCCAGAAGAATTGTGTTTGGAAATGTTTAAAAGTCTGTATCGGAGCTTGCTAAGAGCATCAACACTTGATATCACTTTAGAGTACTAATTATCACCAGGAAAATTAAAAACAGATGTTATTAGATTCCATTGCTTCAGTGCTCCTCAATAAAGATATAAAAATAAATATTTTAATTAATTAAAATAGTCTATGCTCTTCAAATAATCCAGGCTAACCTTTCCCTATTATTTTTCCTTGCCAAATCCTAGAACACGAGGAAACAACTTCAATTCAGAAAAAAAAAAGTGTTTCAGGATTTTTAAAAAAAACAAGATTTCAATCATTGGCATGGCCAAGTAATTTTAGATCGTTTTTCACATGTTGTATTTTACAATAATGCAACTAATGAACTTTTTACTAACATAAAGTAGTGTACTATATTTAAAAAAAAAATTAAAAAATTATTAAATTTAAATATGATTCAGCTGATCTAGGCACAAATGCGACCCAATGCCGAAAACCCGAGGTCAATTGGTTGTTAATTGACTGAGAAAAAGGTAGGACAAAATATGGAACGAGGGCGAAATTTGCGTCCTAATAGCGCT
This sequence comes from Trichonephila clavata, assembly GCA_019973975.1. NCBI lineage: Eukaryota > Metazoa > Arthropoda > Arachnida > Araneae > Nephilidae > Trichonephila > Trichonephila clavata. Next base: position 56,803 of record BMAO01002935.1, read on the forward strand.
TTTTTTACACTACGTGAAAAACGCGCTAAAAACATTTGAGAGGAACAAATATTCCATTTATAGACGTCGATTTTACGATGCATTCAGGAATTTCTCTTGAATTGTCCAGTCCGGCAAGTTATACAATGACCTTACAGATGACCCCTCTCTATGGAAAGACCAGGCCCTCATTCCAAGCGTTTCCTGTGTCACTTCCAACTGATAGTTATTTTGGGAAGCTGTTAAGGGTCCCTTAGACAGAAATTTCAACTCTAAAACGATGAAAGCGCCCTCTTCTGGGAGGGGGGAATAGGCGTTTCTAAAAGAAAGGCCAAGTACTCATGAGTACTGGTCTTAATGATCAGAGGTAAATAGTTCCTTCATAAAAGATAAATTATATGCCGTTTTTTCTTAATTTTCAATATTTTCTTGACTTTGAAATAAACATTTTTTTCAAGCTATTATTTTTCCAAATTTGCATTTACTTGATCCCATTTTCTGATGATTATGTTCTGACAGCTGTCATGATGAAAGAAAATGACGTCACAGAATCATACAAGCCTCTTCTACAACAGTTGAGAGAGGGATTCTAAGTGTAAAGGGAGCTCGAGACAGGAAACCCTCCCCCCCCCCCTCTCTTTCGCCTTCTATTTTTGTTCTTGGAGGGTCCAGTTTACAACCAACTGAAGACTATTTATATGACAACTGACCCCTCTTTTACTGCCCACCCCATGACAGTTTTCAATTACATGAAAACTGTGCCCGACATTCTAGTTGTACAAAGAAACTGCTTTTTTTACGCTGTTTCGTTTCTGTTTTGAGGAACATCAGTTTTTCATTTGAATTTTATAAAAATATAAGTTTTAGTTAAAGCAAAAACCTTTATATATATATTTCTGTACATTCAAAACAATTTTCTGTGATATTCTTCAATACCAAATTGCATCAAAATCCTTTTTTAAACAGTTTAATGACAAGAGAAATTTATAAAATTAATGGAATGAATAGAGTGTAATGTGATTTAAATTATTCTCTTTCCTGAAATATTTCAGGTCAGTCCTTTATTTTCGATTCAGTTCAATAATTTTATTTAAAAACGGTTTAAGACATGTAACAAAAAAAAAATCTTATATAAATTTAATAAAGTACAGTGGCGTAACTACCAATG